>JAFMSR010000475.1:0-50047 GCA_022818135.1 Saxidomus purpurata
CAACAGCATTGCTATCAGATACATGCATCTACATTACATATATACAAACATTTAAATGTTCGATACATATTACAGTAGAATTAAGTTTATATATATATATATATTAAGATTTATAATTGTGATTTGTGGTCGTATGTGATAAACAATGTAAGTTGATTCCAAGACACATGTTGTCAAATTGTATATAATGTAAATATAAAATGTTAATACAATGTACCATTTATAAAACGCAAAGAAAATAAATCAAAAGAAAAGTTGAACAAAAAACAAGCTTTTGCTCAGTTTTAGAACAAGAAATGGAATTTTGAATGACACCAGTAACCATGTAACTTGTCGAAACGAAATACAAGTTAGACAGGGAATGATCGAAAAAATCCCATAATGATTATTCCGTTTTCAACAATTATATAGATTTTTTAAGACACGACATTTTTAACAGTGTCGGCAAACAAGTAATATTCTGGGCATACGAACTTGATAAAGGTGTAGAAATTAATGGATAAAAAGGTGTTCTGTACATGCCATGCTTAACTATGAGACAAAATATCGTTGACATGTAGATAAAATGATCCAAATGTATTTTAAGTTATACTACAGACTTTTATTTAAACAGATACAGAACTTCGAATTGTAAGATCAACCACATACATAAGACTGTTTCATCAAGATTAATAAGTAATGCTGGATTATTACGTTTTCACCCATGTACAAATGAAACGGGAGCAATTTTTAGAAGTCATTCCAATCGTTAAACTGCATTGTTAATCTAAATAATAATTTACTCACTTTGAATACGCTTGCAAGACATTCGCTCATATATCAGACGAAACAATTAGAGAACCCCAAAGCAATTGCTTAGACTATATTACCGACAACCTTGCATTATAATGCCTTCTTGAACAATTTAAAGGGTAAGTTTAAGCCATTTTGGTTTTGAGATCAAAGAGCAGGGCTTACATTTTTAATAAGATATGATTTACGTTGTTGAACTCGGCAGTAATAAATAGTTTATAAATAGAGAAAGGAAAAGGGGAAAGAGAGAGTAAGTAGTAACTGCTTGAAAATTAATCGAATGCCTATGGTTAGAGTGTGGCCTAACAGGCAAATAACCATGGAAAGCCTGTATGACTTTAAAATCTGTAATAGCAATATACGTTATTCGCAAGTTTTACATTCTGCAGTGTGTCTCCAAAATGTAAAGTCACACTTACATTATTGTACCCAATTTACCTTTTACAGTATTTTAACAAATGACGTCATATTTTTACATTAATGGTTTTATATGTCTCTGGTTTTATGTTACTTACATTGTCAGACATGAGGTCGTGTAAGACCTTAGGCATGTTACACAAAGCTATACAAAATTGCAAGGTTAAATATATCTATTACCATTATAACTTACAAGTGACAATGTCTTGGCTTTGTGTACCCTTTCATCCACACACAGATATTGTCAAGCAATAATAAACATGAGTTCCAGACATTCTCATAGACGTTACACGGGGTGAAGTGTTGAGAATAGCACAGTGCTGTTACGTTCCTCTTTGGTATTACCTTAAATTACTATATTTTGCCCTAAACACACATATTACTGTCATGAACATTACCCCTTTCCCCGTTCAATGATGATAACAGACAGTTATAAGACAAGGAAAGCTTACAAAATGTTACGATAGTCACTCTTATATACTCAATATTCATGTTGCTGTGAATACATGACTACATTTTGCACATGCTGAAAAGAATATGTATTTTCAACTATTTATCGAATATAATTGTTCATACACAGCTAACACATACCAAACATATTGAATGAGAAACTGTTGGAAGTATTGACCTGTCTCGATCCTAACCAACTGTTATGATATGATATTTTTCCAATACAAACTACATATCATAATATAATTAAAGCGTCTGTTATAATTATTTCAAAAGCTCATGGATATTTAAAGGATACCCACAATTGCTAGGATTCATTTATATAATAATTTAATATTTCTGTAAAAAGAGAATATCATTTACATATATATCGAAGTATGAAAATGTTCCAATGAACGCTTCAATGTGCAGAGATATTATATATATGCCGAAAACAATTAAAACTGTTTGACTTCCCGAAATTGTCTTATTTCTGTGTCTAGTACAATTGGACCAGGAGCGAAAATCTCTGTAGATATAACCTTAAGATAGTTTTTCATAGTTAATTTATCGTAACCTGAATCAACCAAGTGACTAAGGTGGTCATTTATTCATGCAGCTGAAACAAATTGGGTGTAAAATGTATGTTTAACCGCTGCATACAAACTACACACATTTTAACCGCTTGATTTAACTAGTCTACTCGACTAAATGTCGTGAACATTCATCATAGACGAGCCTTCGAGTGATAATTTCAAGACACATAATCGTATTTTTGAATTATAATTGCATGTCTGAGATATGGTAACCAAATTTACTGAATATTTGCATTTCAGTACACGGTTGTGCATTTTTAAGAAAAGATTCAGTGTGTTGAAAGCGTGGCTGTCTAGACAATCAGTTTTAAGCCCCTTAGTAATGTAATAATGTCCATAGACATATAAAAATAAATATAATTGTTTATCTGCTATGTACTGACTAATTTAGTGAGAAGGTGCCATTTCAAGATGTGGTTGAGCATATTGAGAACTTATTAAGAACCACTGGCAAACTGAAGTTAAAATATCTAAACAAACAGCATTTCTATTATAATTTTGGCAGTTTTGCGGAAAAACCATACAGTTATATAGTTGAAAAAGATCTCTTGTATCCTGCTAACTGAAGATCAATCTAAATTAAATGTTTTCTCTTCACGACAGAGATACTGATACTTCTAATTATTGATATTTATTCTCTGCCTGAAGTTTCTGCAAGAATACACACAGAATTTGAGGTTTTCAAAAGAACTTGATTTACAACAGGACACATGCAGTTTTCCTAGGTGATTAGGTGTATAACGACTTCAAAGACAAATTTTAAATTAGTGCATGGTATATATTGCACATGTGCTTTAGAAATTTCGGTCTCTTGGAGATTGCGAACACTAGGGTTATGGTCTTTTAAAAAATTACTAAATGCTAGTTTTTACATCTACAACAATATCGCCAAAAAGAAAACTTAACATTTTACATGTAACATACGACATGTTTTACACTTTTGTATCGAATAAATCAATTGAAATATAGAACATGTATTTATTAAACAACAATAATTATATTATGGCAATATCTGTAATATTTACTCTTAATACAGAGCAAACTATTATTTTTCAAAAGATTCGTCCAGAAATTGGTCATTTAAATGCTTTTTTCAGACAGTTTCACAGCTTAATCATTGATAATTTATTCCTAGTAAGGAAACAATAAAAACGTAAACGATATTTAAAGCTTTGGTTATATATGGCAAAGTGTTGTTCACATTTTTATCAAATTGTAATAACGATTTTGTGATGACTATAGATTACATTACCTATATTATTCATCATCGATATTAGCACGTTCCTCTTTAAGTATATTTTAAATAATGTTGTCAGAATACCTTCCTTACACAACACTGATAATAGAAATCTACTCAAAAACGCCATGTTCGGCACCTAGCTATGTATACAACACATGATTTCATAAGAAACACTTTCTTCCCTACGTATAAGAAACATGAAAAGGTTACACATTACTGAACTTTTTAAATGTGATTGTAACAATAGCATCCTAAAGATACTACTTGTTTGATAGTATAAAATAAATGCACAAATGATAGAATAACAAGGGTAATGTCAAGTTAACCTGTTTCCCTAAAAGTAAATCAACGCTGTCTGTTAAGCTGCCTGATCGACAGTCTGTTATTTTTATTGTGTGTGATAATCGAGAATTTTACATCAAGCCGAAAATACAGAATGCCTTTAACAACTATTGAGACTGACAATCGTTCGGAAACATATCTTCCAATTTGAATATCAGTTGTTCAATATCTGCCAGTGATTGACATTCTGCAGAAGGATAGGAAAATAATTATGGTTATATATTCAGAAACCCGACTGATAAGCCGTATCGGATATAGAACCCTGTTTACATATTTCTACACAATTCCGATATTCTAACTTGTTCAAATTTTCCTTAGACGGAAGCTTTTGATGATGACGATGAAAATTAACCGAAGAAGGGAAAAATGTCCTTATTTACTATCGTTTATCTGTAATTGTTTTAGTTGATCTTATTGAATATTATTCAAGCTTAATAGCTATGAAAGCTAATCATCAATTGTCGTAGGTAATTGAGTGTATCCTGAAGTGTACATGCACGCAAAGGCATAATTTTATATTATCATGAATCTTTTGAAAATTATAAGTTTTTTTAATTTCAGTGGATAGAAGATTTTGTTTGTTAGATGAATTCGACAGGAACATCCTATCTCTGATCTAACCTTTCTGCAGTGTCATTTGAAACAGTCTTATATGGTCTTAGCACAATATACTATGATACGTATTGCTGGTACCTTAATGCCTAATTGTCTGTTAGTCCTATGATCGGCTGTCCTCTGTAAAAGTGCAAGTAATTAGAAACACAAAAGAAAGGATACCTAGTATTTAATTTAATAATACGATACTGAAATGCTACGTGGAACTTAATCAATATTGGTTAACGGCCTGTTTTTGAATGTTATTTAGATGAAATTAAATTATATAAACATGTCAAAATCACCTTCTATGGACTTGACAACAAAAGGATTGTAATTAATGTTACAAATAGCAATAACACACAGATACGAGGAATGTTCAAATATAAATACATCTAAGCACATAAAAATGTATCCTTGATAGATTACGATGAAAATTTTATTTGGACCCCTCGAAGTATTTACCCTCAATAGATATGCAAAGTTTCAGTCCTCTAATCCAATCCTTGAACGCATTTTCATAGTTTTTCCTAGGTATGCTATGAAGACAGTGGAATATTGCAGAACCGAGGTGTTTACGCTGGACAAATTATCGACCAGAAAGGTATTTTATTAGCCTTGGGAACAAAAGAAGTCACACGGGGCAAGGTCAGGCGAAAACGGAGGGTGAGGGAGCACAACAACCTTTTCCTGCTACAGAAAGTCTTGTACAATAGACGCCTTGTTTAGCGAGCGATAGACACAGCTAAAGTGAACGGATTTGAATGGGTGTGGTATCAATGTAAAGCTAACATGTTTATCTACCCAATAATATTGATGTCCTTGTTACTTTCGCATTATTGAGCGAGATAACGTTCTAGATGCATTCATATTTGAACAATCCTCGTAACAAAACGCAACACACACAACTATAACAGCAAAACTCTGAGCATAATATGTCATCCTCTGCTAGTAAATAAATACATATGTTCTAACATTTACACTGTAATACCTACATACATTACAACTCAAGCTTGATAATTTACTTTTTATGCGTAATCTTGCTTGCATGATTATGTCTGCTAATTGTATTCATATAACAGATAAGAGGTTGTCATTTATCAAGCAGATGTATGTGTCCTTTGCCTGTTTATATCAAATACATAATAAAACTCTTGAGACACATTACCCAAAGTTTGAATGCGTGATAGATGATGAAAAACTGACATTAGAAATTCTATATCAGGCGTTATTACTGAAAATCGTAAATGTCTGCTCAAGCGATGTAAAAATATGTTGTTTTCAGTCAAAATGAAGATGAGTGTTCTAAGATCAGGTAATGCTAGCTTATTTCTTTATCAATCATAAATTATATCACAAAACATATTAGGGAGACAAAATTCTAGTAAAGTTAGTGTAAATTGATTGATGTTCTTTCCACATGCAATAATGTTTAAAAACCTATACAGGAGAGTCGTATTTTAGAAACATATACATTTACTTTGATATACCCTTTGGACATTGTCTTTTAGAATAACACATGAAAGAAAACAGAATTGTAAATTTTATAAGATGTAAGTCGCTCACTATTGAGGTTGCGGACTTGCGCATTCTTAAAACTACAAACATCAACGAACCCGTTTTACATGAAACGGATAACTACTCGTCACGTTTTGTCAGAAGCGAGCTGAAATAACGGGTTTCAGAGTAATTGAAACATTGTTTTGAACAGTAATTTCCTAACGGTGTTCGTTATGACCTTTGAACAGTAGCATTTAACACTATATAACATTATACCTTATTTGCTTAAATGCGAATGCGAATGCTTATGCGAATATATTATGCAAATGTATCATGCAAATTGGTACATTTGAAGGGGATGTCTTAATACACTTACATTTGTACTATAGTAACAAGTTTACTAGTCTAGATGTGGGTATGCGCTCATGGGTGGCTTTAAGAAAAGAAATCATATTTAGCCGTTTGCGCCTTTAAACAACAAATTCTTACAACCCTAAGTAGTAATAGCCGCCTCAGCCGCCAGATTCAAGCAATAGCTCGATATACTTTCTTATACTCAATTGCTCTTTGATTAGTCGCACGGTAGGCCTATATATATGAACTATTTTATAACTCAGTTCCGGCGCTCAACCTGTCTGTTGATATGCCGTTACTAAGTGCGAACCATGGCATGTTTATGATCGGTAACAGGATACAGGAACAGGAGTGGATTCAATACTATCCTGTTGAAAAAAGAACATATAATAAAAGTAACATAAACTTTAGATAAAAGCATGATATAGGTAAGAAGGCGGTCACACATTTTTAAAAAATAACATACACAAGCACATGCATAATCGAAATTTATAGAGTTCATGAATGTTGCAATGATACTAAGCTGAATGATTAAAAGTAAATTATGTGCAACAAATAAATAGACACGTTATGATATCCATGCAAGTTTAGTAGCCTATAGTGCTTTATAGAGACGATCTTTGTTTAGTTTGGTGTAATTCTAAAAACAAAAAGGACAAGGTTTATCATTCAAATACAACACTCACCGAAACATTTACAAACTAAAGAATGAAGCCCATAACTATAAGAAAAGGCAAAATGCAGCTTTAATATTACCTACATAAAAACAATGTTCTAGCCTTACACAAAAGTGAAGGTACATACATAACGACAATGCAGAAACACCACAGAGTACATGTCATACACACATTAAGTAAAAAAATTGAAACCGATGTTAGATACCCGAAATATTGGTTAATGGTACTTTCAAGCAACTATTTAAGGCAACTCTTACGCCGAGTACAACGAGTGGAGAACACCATAGGCTAAAACAATGTGCGGAATCATCGCAGATTATCATAAATTGTTTTGTTATACCTTTACTTGCACATATGTGTGTGTGCGTGTGTGCGTGTGTGCGCGTGTGTGTGTGCGTGCGTGCTGTGTCTGTGATTTATTGGTCAGTTGTAGTTTGAAATTGATAATAACTATCATAACAGCTCTATAATCTAGATTTAGAAGAAACAGAACTGTTGAATCTGAACTTGAGTGTGTGACCTAAAGCTAGCGCAAATTTCCCATATATTTCCACATATGGAATGTAAATGATATATGTCATCTTTATTGGTAAACCAATTGGCCAATCTTATTACCTATCATAACGATTTCATGACCAGTTCTCTTTGATAACAGCGTAACAGTTACTGGAAAAAATCAGAACTAAACGTGCCACCAATTTAAGATTGTGTTATTTTTTAATTGTGTCCGATGTGAAATTAACTATACACCCTGTTTCAAAGTCATGGAGTTAATCGCTCCAGCTCTTTAATATAATCCTGAAATGGTATTTGACAAATCTAGTCAATGAGTAGATAGTGCGCTTTTAATTCTACTACTAATTGTGATGTCCAGTCTATTCACTCATTTAATGAATTGGTGTATTCAGCGTCATTAACAGAGGTTTACTCTCATCCAGCAAGACATTGCAGGTTTGTGATTCGGACAATTGATCATTTAGGAATAAGCGATGACAGATGATATACGCATGTTGTGTTCGTGTTCTTTATGTTTGAGGATTAAGCAGAAGCCATAGGACTGACTGCGTGTAAAAAGACAAGTTTATGTTATGCAAACGAGTGAAATGGAACATCCTACAGAAGCACATGTAGTATGGACAGGTTCACAGACGTCTTTGCGGGCTGAAAAACTAAGTCTTCATGGATCTAGACAAAGTTTGCAAATACCATCCTCATACCGTGTCAGTACCGTGCCGAATGACGTAACATCACCGTATCTAGTCAGAAAAGTTTCCCGGTAACATTCTTTTTATGAACACTTTTAGTAATTTAAGTGTTTAGTTAAAGACCGAAAGGATGATTCACTTAAGAACAAAAGTTTTGCACCGTTCGAAATTGTTTCTTAATTTTTTGTTTTAGGTTACTTTTAACTTTGTGTTTGCAAATTTATATTTGGAAACTATCTAGTACAATTCAAAGGACTAAGACCTTTATACAAAAACATATAATCAACCAATATGACCTTAACCATGTCTTTCGTGTTTATCTACATTTTATATACATGGAGCTTATAATCAAAAACATTTAATCAATTGTTGACCAGAGGATTGTTCTATCGAAAGCCGTGAAAATTGAAACAAAAACTCAACATATGACGTTATTATGAAGCTTTCAAAAGAACAACGTTTGCGCGCTTTAGCTCGACTTGATACCAATTAGCCTACAACACTAGTTGATCGTGTGTTTAATTACTCATGAACATTAAGTTTAATCTCTGCATCGGCTTAACACACATTGAAAATTTGTAAATCGATTTGGAAATGATGAATTTCGTGTGTTTATACGGTTTTAAATATAAATTTACGATTTCAGCTTTTGCGTTATTTTAATTATACCTTGCTGAACTTTTGTCCTTGAGTATATATTAGATAAAAAAATGAGAAATACGTACAGTTAGTTGACTTAATACATCTTCATCCTTATCGAACACATTCTTTGTATTTTCATATTCAACTCGCTTTTACTATTTTCAATCCTACTCATTTTCATGAGAGAAAATGCTAAGAAAGCATACAATAGTCATGCAGCGTAAATACTTTAAAGATGATTAGTCGGGTGTATTTTGTTTTAGCTATATAGCTTTATTCCTGTAGTAGTCTTTCTCTAGCAATGTAATATTCTATCCGCAATTATCTAATCCAATAGTTAACAGTATCAAATATTTTTCAAATCTAAAGTTCGATGTAAAATTCCTTATTCAATATTATATAGTTACTTGTTCTAATACAGGTAGTGCAAAGAACAAAAAGTTTGAGTGTAAAGCTAATACAAACTGCAATTACAGGAAATAGATGACAAACTCTTAATTTGTTTAGCTATGTCCATCATTATGTGTATTTGAAGTAAACGAGACTGTCCATGGTTCCCACACTTAAATACACTTTACAGTTTTTACCGCAACGAACAAATACCATGAGATCGATATGTTTAGATCCAGTGAACCAGTTTTACTACTCTCAAAAATCATAATATGTTTGAGCATTTTTTTTATTTTATGTGATATCACCAGAAGGCCGCAGTTCATTCCCAAATATGTGTGCAGTCAAATAATTGTTTGCAATTCCGAGATTAAATGTCGTTATGAAATATGATTATACACTTGTAAAATGATATTTTGGACTATTTTTAAAGCTGTTTGCTATGTACATCTATAAACAGTAAACTCTGTTAAAAGATGTTAAAATGAAAGAAACTACAAATTTGTCAGAAAGGGCCACCTACACATGTTTACTTACTTATGAACTATTTCCTATCGTAGCATACGCAATCTTAATTTCATTTCACTATAATTTTAATTGTCACATGTTTACTTTCTTTATATTCCCCTGAAATGCCTAAGCTTCATTTTCCTGTGTCTTCTACTTTCATCATTTGTACACACATTAGTGTATTTTATTTTTGAGATGACCCACTTACATAGACCAAAAGACTGTAAAATGAAGGAATGATAACAGCTCGGATTCGTATAAATTGTTTATTTAAACACATATACAGCTGTTTCCGATTTTAAAACTTGTAGCAACCTTATTGTGTCAGTTAGCATTTAAAGGTGTAACAAGTTACCTTACCGTAGAAAAGACTGAATAAATTATGAAACATCCCATATTGTCAACAATTGTTGAAATTACTGTGGAAAATGAGGAAATATTTAACTTTGTCGATTGTTTAAAATAATTTGTGGGTCAAAACTATAAACAACAAAATGTGTTATCAGCGGAGCGGAGTTATCCATTTGTGTAATATCTTTCGCTTCACACAAATGAGTATGTTTGCATGTATCACCGCTTGAACCTATTGATTCAGTGTTATATTGCAAAGTAACATTGGAATCTACGTACATTGTAGTTTCATTTTCCCGCTATATACACGATCTGCATTCACCAAGGTTTAAACATATGCTATATTTTTAGAGTTTTTTATAAGATAAGTCCAAAGTAATTATAGTGTAATTTGTAGTTGTCATATACGTTTTCTCGTGGAGTTCAGACAAAACATATTTTCAGATCACATATACCATTGACATAGAATGTTTTATGTAGTTACTTTATATCTTACAATACAGTGGCATACAGGTTGGTATATGATTAAATGTCCGTAAAAGGTTTTTTTGAATAATGATTTTTTCCGTTCGTATGGTATTTAAGGTCACTATGTAAACGTCTCTGCTCTGAAGTATTGATAATCAATATTCTCCGATACGACCCTCATGCAATTAGAAGTTTGTTTCTTGTAATTGCACTGGACTCCTTTCAGTGAGGATGCAGTTAGCGCTTCTAATGTGGACCTTTGAGAGATGTAGTTACGAACAATTAAACTTCGCGAATAAGTGACATGTTCAGCCTTCATAAAGACATACTTTTGCATAATGTCATTAAGTGCTTCCAACTTATTATGAAACCAAATAATACAATGATGTGTATCTGGTTCATGTCTGTGTTTTACAATAACACTTTGCTGGTCAGGCAGTTCTTTTACCAACACTAGTCTCTTGCTTTAGTTGACTCTTTTGGTATTATGAGGCCGACTTTCAATAAACCGTTTAAAACCTCTTTTAGTGGCATTCACCATATTTTACGTTCTCGGTGTAACGTTTGCTACTTTTAGCAAACAATTGCAACATCATGTTTAAACTTTCTTGTGAAATTTTAGATCGCATTGTGTATTGTGCATGGATGTTTCACGGATGCACTACTCCGATGTCCTTTTGTTATAATAGTTTATAAAAGTTTAAATCAATAATGTATATGCTACAAAATAAAAGTTTGACATGCTTGAAACGGAAAAATGGATATTGGTTCAAAGATATCTCCCCTTTGTACTAATCGAACCTGCAGTATATGTTAGCTGTAAATGTGTTTTATGTGATGCGATGTAAAAAGAAATAAACACAGTTTTGAAAGCATTTTTCTGATGATTGTACAGTGGAACTGGTCTGTTACCTATTTATCAATCCTTGTTTAAGCTTATCGCATGCACGTCGATATATGTATAAACAAATTTAAGTCAGATTGACGGAAATACTAGTTGTCGCAGTACATATCTAAATGTTTCCCAACTAAAGATTGATTTATGATATAGAAGTCATTGTGTGAAACAGATCTGTTGGCCAAATAAACAGGACAGGAAAACTGTTTACACAAGCGTCAGATTATATCAAAATGCGTCCATAATACTGATAAAGTATCTTCCATAAAACAAGATATATTGAAAAAAAAACTAATCTGTTTTATTGTTTTTGTTGTTCTGTGTATATTTTTTCTGGTCTGGTGAACATTGTTTTAGAATTTTACCGACATCACTTACAGTTCTGCGAATTGTAGACCAGACAAGAGTGTTTCACAAGCGGACGTGTCTCAAATGAAGTGGTGACACGAAAAATCAGAAGCATTCCTATCTTAAATGTAGCTGGTTTGTTTGTAATTATACAGTTATAATATCACATTATTTGAGATTTAATCAACATCATTTTGAAAAGACAAGAACTGACGCCTAAATTAAGTGCTACCATTATCTTTTTGTCCGACTGGTGAATACAAACAAATGTACCACTTCTACGAAGACATTTAAAACGTTTTGCAAAATACTTCAAATCTTCCAAATTTTCCAATTTTATGAGATCTTGTGGCTCCCACAGTTCACACATCATTGAAAGATGGATGCTAACGTCCTGCATGAATTCCACTTTATTTTCTAGCTTTGCAATCGAAACAGCAGAGAGACACATACTATACGATATATTCAAATAAATGCAGTTTCAAAGTCTTATAGAAAATGCTAGCAGGCTATCGGACATAAATTCATAAGTTGTGTATGACTAATGTGTTAAATATCACCAATTGTTCTAATGGAACATTACAATTTACTTTTTATATACAAGGACATTATTTGTAAGCATATTGCTGTCACGAAAAGAAAATGTTCGCATTCCTGAAGGTTATAACTGCTTATGGAAAAAGAATATACGTCTTCATCGGAATTAAGCGTCGCGTGGGACGGATCCCAATCGTCCCTACGCAATGATACTGTAAGTGTACATGGTTCAAGTCGGAGTTTGCAAATGTCGTCTGCTTCCCCACGCCTGAGTCCCATCTCGAATGATTCAACATCTCCGTATCTTCTACGAAAAGTAAGGTAAGGAAAGTTGTTTCAATGTCTTCTACATTTCGTAAAATATACTGGTACTGTCAACAATTGCATCAGTAATCTTTATACGTAATGTTAATCATTGTTCTCAACGAAAGTGTCCTAGTGAGTAACTGACCTATCAACAAATTAAAAGGAGTTTGTATGACATGCTGAATTAATTCTAAATTAACGCAAATCTTTTTTAAAGTCTTAATTAACATACTAGGCGGCGTTTGCGACACAATAATATATACCTCTTTTGCATGATGCTAGGATTAGAAGTAAACATTTGTGATAGAACAAGGAATTTATCTTCAACATAATGTAACAATAATAGGCAGCGCTAATTTAACTTCAAATCCTTTTGCACAATGTTAAGCCCGATACGCGGCGATTGTGATGGAATGAGGTATATTTCTTAAGCATACTGCTCAGCATAATAAGTGTTCAGCACAATAAGTCAGCGTTTGTGATGGAACAGGGAATGCCCTTGTTCATTTTATTTGTTTGAACAAATACATTGCAGGACGATAGAATTGGGAAAATAACACTAGCAGTTGCTAACAATGGTACATCAGACAGTGTACAATTCTAAGAAACGATCAATGCTAAAAAGGTCATTCAAGAAATTCTTACTGAATTAACATGTCATTTCCAATTAACAGACGTGGATTAAATTTCTGCAATATTTATGTAATTCTGCTCTATTATTCAGTAATGCTCTTACCAGTCTTAGGTCAGACTGTGAAGCAAATATTCAAGGAGATTTGTTTAAAAAAAATCTGGATCTCTTTTTAAATTTTAACTTAATATTTTGAGAATATTTGATACTACACAATTGATCACTGAAGCTACAATAATTACTAAATATTCAAGTAGTCTTATAGACCATATTTTGATAAATTCAAAAGAAAAAATAGAAAATTAGTCAGTCTGGCTCATTTCACATTTGGTTATTTACCATTTTATGACTTTTTGTACAAGAACAATTTCAAAACACACTTTTAAAAAACATTACTTTACAAAAGTTTTTGAAAATTGTTAAGTCAATGCTGACTGGTGTAGTTGTATTTAAGCTGGAAATGTCGATGATGATTGGCCATCCTTTAAATATGTTTTATTTAGATTTTAAACACTGTATCCCCTGTCAAATAAGTTAGATTAAAACAAAGAAGTGAACCATGGTTGTCTTCGTAAATTGTAGACTACATAAGTAAAATGCATTCTTATTAATATAGTTTCAGAAAGCGTGGTAAGCATACTGACTATTCTTTCTTCTGTAAATATAAAACGCTTAAAGAGAGAGATAAGGAGTACTAAAGTAAATTATTTTTCAGAACAAAAAGTAGAAATAATCTCAAGAGTATGTGGCAGCATCTTTAACAACTAGGACACAAAACACAAAAGAAAAAGAACTCTAATATTGTTCTTAACATCAGTGGTGAAAATAGTTTCAGCCCTCACAAAATTGCAAAGCATTTTAACAGTTTTTTTTTACAAATATTGCAGCCAATTTTGTAAGTAAACTACCAAATCCAAACAGATTATTTAATATTAGTTTCAGATGTTGTATGATTTCTACAAAGAAAGAAATCATAAAGGTAACAATTTTGAATTGAAGCATGTTTCAGAATCAATTGTATACAACGAATCAAGAAATTTGAATTCCTGTAAAAGTACTGGATTAGATGAAATCCCAGCAAAATGTTTGAAAGATGGGGCAAATGTTTTCAAGTTGCCAATAACAAGTAATTGTAAATATGTCAATATCTGATAATACTGTTCCTGAAGATATGAAAACTGCTCGAGTAAAGCTTTTATATAAGAAAAATAGTAATCTGGATGTTTGTAACAATAGTCCAGTTAGTATTTTAAGAATTGTATAAAATCTGTATGTACAATTGGAGAAGTTTCTTGTTGCTAACAACTTGTTATATGAATTACAGTCAGATTTTAGGAACTTTTATTCAACTGATACATGTCTTATACACTTACTTGACTTTATAAGAGATAACAACGCCAACGGTCTGTATACCGGTATGGTTATGTTACATTTGCAGGAAGCACTTGAGACTGTAGACCATGATATTTTATTTGGTAAACTTAAAATCATGGATGTTAAATCTACAGCTTGGTTCATTTCATATCTAACGGGTAGAAAGCAAAATGTTTGTGTTAATAATGTTTATTCTGACTTCCAGTCTGTTAAATGTGGTGTTCCACAGGGCAGTGTTCTTTTACTGTTTCTTTGTGATGTAAATGATATGAAAATAAGCATTGATCTAATATGTGATACTGATACTTTATGCTGATGATAGTGCAATTATATTTGCCCACAAAGATCCAAATTTCATATCTGAAAAAACTAGGAACTTTTTAGAATCATGTTCAAGTTGGTTACTTGACAAGAGATAATCACTGCATTTGGATAAACTGAGTGTCTATTTTATTTGGTTCTATAAGGAAATTAAAAAGGGATAAACATTTTAAAGTTGTCTGCAATAATCATACTATTTCTCAAACATCAATCTGTAAAGTATTTAGGTTTAAGGTAGTGGACTCCTAATAAAAACCTCCACTTTAAACTCTTCAATTTTAATGTACTAGCCTAGGTTGTTAAGCACAGGATCATTGATCGATTTTACGGACGTAGGTTCGAATCCAGCCGGAACCACAATTTTTTTTAAACTTTGTCTTCTTTGTTTTCATTATTTTGCATTTATCTACATATGTTTATATTGATTTAACACTATAAGGAAATAAAATATCTTCTACACATAAGCATAAATCTAATTGAAGATTTTACTACTTGCAGGCCCGGCTTAAATCGCTAATGGGAAATTTCAAACTCTAATTGTTTAAATAGAGATGGAAACACATTTTGAATTACTATCTGATTATTTCATTAAAGTTATATAAAACGTGTTGATAATATGGTATATGGTGTATAATTTCTGAAAGAAAATATAGTTTTTGTTACTCTGATACAAAATTTGTACCAAATTATTGGATAATAAATGAAATACATGATTGTTCTGGTCTGTTGCCTGATGTCATTTTTTATAAATAATTCCAAAATGGGGGTAGGGTTATAAAAATTCATATAACTTAGTTATTTCTTTTAGAATTTGTTTTTAAATTCTGGAAATGATACCGATTAAGAAATATTAAGCCTATCACGATTTGAATTGGTGCACACTAGGGACCCACTACCTTAAGTATTGATGACAATTTGTCTGGTGAAACAGTCGTAAATTTTATTATTCTCAACGTTGCTTAAATGAACTATTTATTGCAGAATTTTTAAGTAAACAAAGAAAGTCTTTCCTGAGTGAGACACTGCTAAGATTTAGAAAACGGTCGGTTTCGAGATATGATATATGGCTACCAGAACTAATGACCCAATTTCCCGATTCATTTAAGTAACTGTCTTATTTAGCTGACGTTCTATTGAAATGGGATATACAATCGAAGTTCTTAAAACATCCCACCAGGGTGCGGCGAATGATATCCGGATACAGCTTTTCAAATTAGTAGTTACTCAGGCTGTCTTTTACAATTATTGAATTATCTGTTTTCATATATAGACAAAAAGAGAAACTACAATCTGTCACGTTGCTCACCGTTCTGTATCCTCATTTTTAACATTACCAGTAGAAACGGGCACATCTTTGCCGTATTGTAAAACCTCCTGCATAACTTTGGATGGAATAATACAAGTTTCTCCTCTTGACCAATATTGATAAAAAATGCTAGATGCCCAGAAAGAAGCCGCGGCGAAATGAATCACAATCAGTGTTCATATCACTGGGCATTTATATGGTCAGAATATGTCTGGAGCGTGCGCTTGGATATTTGTTACACGCAAATATCTTTTCAGCGACATCTTTATGATGAGTATTGACATTTGCATTATGCTGAGTTTGCACGCTGTTCTGCATCCTTCAAATGCAACTAAAATAGTTAAGAGAAACATGAAACATACCCTACTAGATTGGCATGTCCTTGCAGACAATACCTTATCACTATTCGTTTGATATATATCTATGTATTCTCGACACTTGCAATATGAAGGAGGTATGTTCGCATTTATGTATATCTGCCTTATTGAGTAATTTTTATTCGTATCTCGGTAACAGTTGTACTAACTTTTGGGCACTTTTTGTTATTGGCTAACCAGTTCATTGTCAATTCAATTAGCAATCTACTTAAAGTAGACGCTATCTTAAACTTGTTTTTATCACCGGAACCGAGTGCTAACAGTGTTGCGAGGTGCTGTGAACGTACGTTACAGGTACGAATCCTAGTTTTTGTCTTGTAATTTAATTATTTAACGAAACAGCTATGTAGAGAGTGAAGTGATAATAAAACGTTCCATCGTGTTAGGGTTGTCATGCATTATATAAAAGCAATGGTCCGGTGTGGTGAAAAATCCTTTATAGGGTAGCTGTAGTCTTAGGCTTTCATATTTTGCAGCATATGAGGGAAACTTCAACAACAACACGTTTTCTTCTTTATGATTTATATGATTTATATGTTCATCAACGTTTCGGCTTACGCCTTTTTTATTTGCAGTAGAAGGTGATGTCGTTATACGGTACCAGTTCGAATCCTCTTTCAACCTGGTGATAAATGTAGTATATGATGGCTCAAGCTTGGCAAATACATAAAAAAATAATAACCAATCATCTGTGAAAACTGCGCTTGTTAGCAAATGGATTGTGATTCTTCATTTTCAGACTGTTCACCACTTGTATCTATATCGCCTTCATAAATAGCCAATTACATGAGAATTAAAATATCACAAAAGTTCATTCCCATGGGGAGTTCTTTAGAAAAATTTTATGCAACAAATGTGCTAATTACAGAATTAGGGATCACGTCCGCATGCACGAACTCATTTTATTTTTATTCAAAATGGGCCTCGTGTTTCATGTTTTAATTTATTAATTTTGTTTATTGTGTTTGTCTTTGAATTAATGGTAAATGTGTTTGTAATATAAAGTATTGCAACAAAATTGATATTGTGTGAAATACGATTTTGAAACATATCATAAAGAAACATTTAAGCTGGATGATGGATCAGAATATTCAAGTATAGCTGACGAAATAAGTTCATTAACCAACATGCACTAAAGTTATGTTTCTTACCTCATTTTTCGTAGCAAATACAGTAATGTTGAACCAGATAGGACTCAATCGTTAGAAAGCAGACGGCAATGGCAAACTCTTACTTGAACCGTGAAAACTTGCAGTATCATTGCGCAGGGAAGATTTAGATCCGTCCCACTCGACGCTTATAACAGATGAAGACATAAGCAGGTTTAAACTGCATGTATACGTACATACGGAAAATGTATATCCTATTTCATGTAGTTTCTAAAGGTAAATCCGTAAGCGCAATTTATAACATTGAACACAATCGTCTTGAAAAACGTATACATTCATCTTCGATAGCCTCCGAATACTTTCAATAAGGTTTTGAAATTGTATATATTACCCTATATCGTTTAATGTGTGTCTTAGTTGTTCCGATTGCAGGCGTTCAGATGTTGTTGCTAGAAAGTAAAAATAGAATTCACTCATATCGTTAGAATCTGTTCGTAAATATGTTATAAAGGGATCTCAAAATATTGGAAATTTGAAGTTTTTCGCAATTCGTTTTAGACGTCCCATCATAAAGCGGACATTAAGATAATGGAAGCACTTAATTCAGTTCTTGTTTTACAATTCTTTACTATAAAATGATGTTGTGAACATGTCGAAGAAAGTGCCATTTAGTAAGCTGCAACGAAAAATTGCACTTTCCCGATTTGGGCCGACGATTTGTTTAAGATATGCCAGTTTGTTAAGTATTCTTTTCCGTATACAATTCATAAACCTTTTCAGATGCTTTTGGTTAAATTTTACCACAATGGAATAAACTCCCTAGACATCCATTGAGTGTAACAACAGCAATAAAGCATAATATATCATAGGATATGATGTATAGGTAATTATGGACGTCTCCTTTAAAGCTTTAGTAAACAGTTTTCCTGACATGTCTATTTGGACAACATGTTTATGTCACACATAAAAACCATGACACAAGTCGCGAAATGTGCGTTAGTATGCTCGGCCGTATATAAATTATCCAATAGACAAGACAATGTGTCTAGCTTAAGACTTAAAACTCAATCTATATGATCATGTAAAATGGAACGGTGGAAAACGTGCAGTTTCCATCCTAGCAATCAATAACACTGTAAAGTTGAAAGAAATTATAGTGTACTGATGCTAAGAAATAGTAGGGTATTATTTAAACAGGGATAGATCAATATGTGACTGACAAAATCAGCAGCGTGCGCCTCTTATTAATTAGATCAAAGTACTTCCAAATCTTCACCAACTTTTTTTTAGGAAACAGTTCTTCACATAAAAGACGTTTTAATTGAATATCGAACGACATTTCAATATCAGCATCTTGCGGATCTTACCATCTGACCAGAGAAGATGGGTGATTTGAATGTCCTCGAAATCATGTTCAGTTTTCCTTGTTTGATGACCATGATGGAAATATGTTATTGTGAAGATGACTATAAATCAAGTTTATCTAATGTATGAACACAAAATGACTTGCTTCATGTGTAGCTTTGTAAAAAGTTAATTTAGGTAAATTTACAATGATTTGAAACGTAAGTTTGTATGAAACAAACTTCTATATGTTTTTGTGTCGCCCTTTCTGAAAAAGGGCGATACATAGGGATCGCTATGTCCGTCGGTCCGTCTGTCAGTCACAAAAAATTAAAGTTGGCAATAATTTTGCCATTTCTTAAGATTTCTTCATCAAACTTTCAAATTGTATTACTTATGACAACAGGTCCATGTTGCCGCCAAATTTTGTAGGTCAAGGTCATATTTGACAAAATTATGCCCCTTTTTGAACTTAGTGTTGGTCATGAAAACTTAACGATGGCTTTAACTTTGCCATGTCTTAGGATTTCTTCATCAAACTTTTAAATTGCATTACTTATGATAAAAGGGTAATTAAGCCGCCAAAGTGTGTAGGTCAATGTCATATTTGACAGATTTATGTCCCTTTATAGTTGTTGCCACGAAAACTTAACGTTGGCTATAACTTTGCCATTTCTTAATATGTTTTCGCAAACTTTCAAATTGCATTACTTATGACAAAAGACTCGTGTACCGCCAAATTTTGTAGGTCAAGATCATATTTGACAGAGTTATGCCCCTTTTTGTTCTAAGAATTTGTCACGAAATATTTGGTAATTCTACCAAAGTGTTGTTTAGTCCAATACCTTGCAATCTAATTGTCATCAAATATTACACTTTCTCTACTAATGCATGAATTCAACAATAACTTCCAACATAATTTTCTGCCATCTATAATGACATACACCATTTAAATGGTCCCTAGGATAAATAGATAATAATGATTTTTTTATTGTCGAGCTGCTTGCGAGAGGTCGATATAGTTGTCTAAATGGCGGTTCAGTGTGCGTGCGTCCGTGCGTGCGTCTGTCAGAGTTTAGTTTGCCGGGCTGTAACTTATCCATATATGGATCAAGGATTTCTTAGTTGGAGTGTCATGCGCAAAAACCAGGTCCCTAGGTCTAAGGTCACGGTCACACTTACAGGTTAAAGCTCAAATTCAAGAATGACTTTGTCCGTAGCATATGTACTTCATGCATGGAGGGATTTTAATGTAACTTAGTAAAAATGTTAACCACTATCAGACGGAATGTCATACGCAAAAACCAGGTTCCTAGCTCTAAGGTCAAGGTCACAATTAGATTTTAAAGGTCAAATTAAAGAATATCTTTGTCCAGAGCATTTCTTCTAAATGCATGGAGGGATTTTGATGTAACTTGGCACAAATGTTCACCACCATGAGCTACCCTTGTTTTTAGAATTACTTCCCTTAGTTGTTACTATAAATAGCTTATATTCTAACTTTTTATTATTGGCGGTAGAGAAAAATCGAGACCACTTTTCTATGGTACAACATGTATGTTACAGCCAATATTTAGGTGTATTTCAACCTGACTCTACTTCGTAAGGAGTTCGTCCTTTTGACAGCTGGCAGGCTTGTTGTTGGTTTTTTTAAATTTGATAAGATGTTTACCGATGATCATCAAAATTGACAATACAGCCGACCCACAAGTGCGTCACACGCATTTAGATTTAAAATTGCACCAAAACTAACAAATATTCTCTTTTAACCTTTATAAAGCGTTGCAGGTTGCTAAACGTCCTGCGTAACAAAGTTTGCATAACTTTTATAGTTGTATCACTCTACTCTTTATCGCGGGAGTGTCATTAATGTTTCTATATACTGAATATTCTATCTTTACATGTACACAGTTCACTTTAATTAAGATTTTAAGTCATGTACTTTAATACTATTGCAACATACATTCATTAACCACTAATTTGTACTATGTGTTTTGTGTATGTTATTTTTTAAATGTGACTACCCCGTTACTGGGGAAGTCAGTGGCTGCTTAGTCAGTGCTTGCTATAGGAACTCTTTGGAAGTTAGGTTTCTTCTATAATACTATATAAAGATAAGGGACTCCCCCGGCGGATTTTGACCCCAGTGGCATGATCAAAACAAACTTGGTAGAGGAAAACCAGAAATGTTACATACCAAATATCTCTGCCTTATGCCTTGTGGTTTTGAATAAGAAGTTTTTAAAAGTTTTTCCTTTCGCAAGTGACCCCCGGGCAGGGTCAATTTTGACTCTAGGAAATTATTTGAACAAACTTGGAAGAAATCTACTAGACACTGTAACACACTAAATATCTAAGCTCTGGACCTTATGATTTCGGAGAAGATTTTTAAAGGTTTTCTTATATATATCTGTGTAAAACAAGTGACCCCTGGGCGGGGCTAATTTTGACCCCAGAGGCATGATTTGATCAAACTTGGTAGACGTCATCTGGGCAATGCTGTAAACTAAATATCTTGTGTTGGAGAAAAAGATTGTATAACCTTTTTCCCTTTTCAAAGTGAGACCCGCCCCCCCCCTACACACACACACCGTGAGGTGTCAATTTAGACCCGGAATTCGTGATTTGAACAGTTATCGGAGAGGTCCACTAGACAATACTAAATATCTAAGCATTAGACCTTGCAGTGTCACAGAAGAAGATTTTTAAGGTTGTTCCTATATAAGCCAATGTAAAATCAAGTGACACTCCGGGCGGGGTGTGTGGTCATAATTTGAACAATCTTGATTGTGGTCTACTAGGTAATGCTACATTCTAGATATCTAAGCCTCTATGCCTTTTGGTTTTAGAGAAAAGGTGTTTCCTAGTTGTTAATATAGCAACCAAAGTTCTGCATGGAATGGAATTGTTTTAACAATTTTAGTAGAGCTTCATGCAAGGAGCATCTCTGTCAAGTTTCATCAGCACTAGCCAAGTGGTTTCTTTGGAGGTGTCTATTGAAGCAAAATGTTGACTGACGACTGACGATGAACATCATCCATCCTAAAGCTCACCCTGACACGAAGTGCCAGGTCAGCTAATGAATTAAGCAGTTGAGTTTGCATCCTTTAGAGTTTTCCCAATTTTAGTGTTTGTCCTACAATTATAGTGATTTGTTCCATGGAAAACAAGCTCAATTCAAATTTAAAAGCAATATGTTCGATCCGATAATCTTTGTAAGCCTTATTAAGCAGAAACCCGATTACTCTCTTTGAGAGCAGTATACACGTGTTATATTGAAATGCTACTTGAAATAGAACTCCGTGTAATCTTGAAGACGATTAATAGGCTAATCTTATTTCATTGGATATACGGTATCTCAGACCTCACACAATCAGGACATCATTAATTTTTCCCAGAATGTTGTCCACAGGAATAATTTGCAATTTGATCTAGCTTGCACTGAATCAATCTCTCAATTTAAGTCATTACCGGACACTTCGATGTTCAAACTGATGACTCTCTTTATTTCAAGTCCCCCTGTTTACACAAAATATATGCATAGAGTCTATGTAATATATCATCGAACAAAAGGTTTCTACACTCTCCATCTCATATTCCAGTTTTCCGAGGAGTTATTTTAACAGACAATATTAATTGAAACAACAATTATACAATGTGTGCTCTAATACATGCACATTTTATATTCCGGGCCAGAAACATTATGACTTATAGAAACAGGTAATATAATGGAATTTTATGCATAGGTTCTTTCATTATTTTGGAAATGTGTCTTTTTCTTTTCCAAATTCAATGAACACCATTTTAGCGATTTATCGTATTTTCCGGCTCAAAACTTATCAACTTTAACATAAAAATACTAGAGCACGTCTGCAATTAAACGTCAACGTCTGAATTTGGTCTCAAAATTGACTTTATTTATACACTGACTGCAAAAAAATCAAACATTTCTGATTTCCCAGGAGGAAGATTATTTGACAGGTGAAATAACATCAATGCAAACGTTGTGAACTATAACATCCCATGTAAAGGATGACACTATAGTAGACTCTGCATATAACGAATTCTTTGGGACCATTTAAATTATTTTTTTTCCTTATATCCTGAGTATGTTATAAACATACATTATTTTCGTATTAAAAAAGAAATAATTGGGCGCGGAAGATTTGTTCCTTATTAGATACGAATTTGCGCTATATACGTAGTTTACTGTATCTTCTATAATGTATGTATATTAATTTATACAAAATGTACCAAGGGGTAAAGTTGCATCATGATTGAGGGGGGCTATGATATTTATTGACGTTTTATTATAATGCAAACATAGAGCAGACAATTCATTTAGAGCAAAAAGCTGGTTGTCCCTAAATAAGGTCATATAAAATAAATGTAAAGGGAAATCTAGTACTTAATATAGTATATAATAATAACGCTGGTTTCACTAATTTCTGCACTGAATCGGTGCTTATGACGCACTGGTATGTAGGGCAAAGAGTTGGACTGTTTAATCGGAGGTAACGGGTTCAGTGGTGAAAGATCTTTAAAACGAACTTTGGAAAAAGAACTCCAGGAAGCGTTTATCGCTGGCGAGTGGGCGGGTAGGGAGTTAATTTTACATAATTGTCATTTGTGCAAGAACATGTAAATTGATGTAAAATGAATAAATAACCATGTGCATGAATTATTAATTGATATGTTTTTAAAAGGCATTCCGTTAAATTACGCCGCCATTTCATACGTTTTCTCGATGTTTTTTATCAAGAATCTTGAATAACCTAAACAAGAGAAACAGAATGAAATATTCACTTACATATTCTGATAAAACAAAAACTGTCATTAATAAATTGTCTCAGAGTTTCTTGTATTTCAGTTGGACACGCATCTATTTACATATAATAATGTCTGTCAGAAGAATCGTTATTTTCTATTACCATACTTTAACTGCTTTGATATTTTCATAGATCTGTCTTCTATTTACTTTAATATCAAGTTGACCTATGTCTTTCATCCCTATTTTGTTGCTTCTTCATGAAAAGCAGTTGTCTGAAAGTGTCTTATTGTTTGCAATATCGTTGAAAACAACTTGCACTATATCTATCACATGTAGTTTTGAAGAGAAGCAACATTTGGAAGGTTTCGTCTACGTAAGTCATCTAAGTAACTAACGACTGCTCAAGTATGTTATGCATATTTTACGGCTTCAGTTTAAAAATGATGTTTTATGTACAATAATTATATATATAGTCTAAATAAACTATTCGCTTTAATGTCTTGCCTAATAGAACACTTCTATATTTCAATCAAATTGTTACACTGGTACACATTCTACAGCAGTTGTGTTGAATTAAATAATAAATCTCTACCACCGGTATCAAAGTGTCTTATTTTCAGCTTGAATGATGATGACTGTTCTTTGATAAACTAATTCTAGCTCATTTCTTTATGTATAAAAATATATATAATAAAAAAATATTGCTGATATATACTCTTTTGCCATGTAATAGTTTTAAGGAACTTTATAGTTCAGAAAATACGGAAGAGTCTTATTTTGAAGATATTTTACTTTTTTAGATTTTGCATTAGTTATCAAAAGATTTCTTTTTCAATAAAATGTTAAAAGAAGCTTAAGTGTGTATGTGTATGATTTAAGACGCCTAGGCCGGAAGTTGCGGATGTGCGCCTTTTTAGACCTACAGACATCAATGAAACTGTTTTTGAGCAAGCCGAACTGATAAAAATTATCAAGTTCGGCAATTTCGTCCGCATCGATCATAAAGAATGAGTTTTAGAGTCACTCAATATTTTCTGGAAAAATAGTACCTTTGAAAAGTAACATTAACAATGTCATTGCCTACCATCGCCGTCAAGGTAGTGCACAACAATGTACATGTGTAAGTTGCGCCATTGAAATACACTTATAAAATGCATTAAGAGATCAGTGTTGCGGCCGAGAGTGCTTTGGATTAAATAGTTTAGTAATTGGTTTATCAAACTAAACATTAATTTGTCTAAAATGCAAAATTTTCAATTTCTATTTTATGCCCCTCATCCAACTTTAGGGGTGGAAAATGCTATATATGTACCCCTTTGCGCGCCTGTGTGTCCGCACGAACGCTGGGTACTGACGTGGTCATTATTTGTTCCTTATTAAGTCACTCTGCTGTTTGAGAACAACTGAAATACCACGTCATACTATCTGTGTAGTTGCGTCCGTCCTTCTGCCCGTCCTTCTGCTTCGTCCGTCTATAAAACTTTCTATATCTACAAAATCATTTGAGCTAGAGTTTATAGGAACATTCATCAACCAACATGGTTGTGCATCTTGAGGATTGAGTTGTTGGTAGTTTCTTTTATTGTGTCATGCGTATCTTAAAAAAAACAATTTAACTAACCATCGTTCCTGTTAAGGACCAGTATTAAACCTTTATCCTCCGTAATAATAACTAATAATATAATTATGACAGGAGTGTCTTGTGTGCTTGAAGTATCATTTGTAAAAGTTATACACAATCTTTCCATTCTTTCAGGTGTAATAAATACAACTGAATAAAATATTTCTAGCCATTTATTGTACACATTTGGAATTTCCGTTCTTATATCCTCTTATTTAATCAAGCAAATAAGCATAACTTATTCTAACAAGATGTTAACTTTTCAAAGATATATGCTCGTTTGAATCTGTTTGAAAATTACCAACTTAAATTCAAGTTTGGTTATTGCGATCTCTTAAACTGGCCGGGGGCAATATAATTTCAGTATTCAAGAAGTTCGCTTTAATTCATTTATAACTTGAAATGAAACATGCTTTATTCTGTATTAACATACTGAAATGTCAGTTATGTGAAACAGAGTTAGTTAACAATAATAAACGCTCTCGTCGCAGCAGGTAAAGAAGATAACAGCTTAACGTGACCAAATTGTCATTGACAATAAGTAAGACAAGATAAGAGTCAATGCCCTTGTGTATTAGTTTGACAATAAGGTATTTGTACCCGCTTAAATGTATGGAAGACACATATTGCAAGACGATAAACTTTGCAATATAACACCGTCAGTTGGTAGCCATGCAACATCAGACATTGTACAACCCTGTGAAAAAATCGAAGGTGAAATAAGACAGATTCGTCACTCCTCAAAAGGTCTTAACACATTTTCATTCAACGTAGCTCAACTTTATAACTAAATTGTACGTGCAGAGTTCTAATTACTGGGGAGGGAGAGGTGTTGCTGACAACTTAAATTTAGAAAGCTATCGGTAAATCATATCCAACCATATCTTTAAATACCGTTAACAAACCCTGACAATTTCTAAAAATGTTTTTTTTTATTACAAAAGAATTCCAAAATGTGTATTCTTCTGATGGCGCTCTGTTGAAACAGGATATGTAAGTCAAAGTTTATTTTAAAAAATCAATTGCCACCACGGTCTTGGGCATGTTTTCTATATAACACTCTTTCAAATAATCCAAATCGAAACCACTCTAACTGAATTAGGTGTGACGTAACTGTGCTTTACTATACACTATACCAGATATGTTTCCCGCTTTGACCATTATTGATCTTAAGCTAGAGGCCCACAAACAAGCCACGGTAAAAAACGCTGGCAATCAGTTATAAAAATGGCATTTACAGTTGTCAGAATATGTCTGCAGCGTTCGCCCAATTATATTTGTATGCAAATGTTTTATCAGCGAAATTTTGATGATATATATAAACATTTTCACCCTTAAAAAATGCAACAAAAATTACAGAGAGCAAAAGAAATGACTAGATCTGAATTTGTCATTCATTAAGAGGAACATATAGCATATCTTAGATTATAATGTTCTTTCAGACAAATATTATATTACTTCGTTATTGGACTATTTCTAGTAAGCTTATATCTACATCTTCGAGCTTAAATTATTTCATTGGCACTGATAACATGATGGAAGATGTTGACATCTGTATTTTTCTTATGTTTTGTATACACGTATCAATAGTATTGGGTTATGTGTTTTAATATATTTAATTGAAGTTTGCATATAGTGTTTGCATTGCCAGGCTATGACGCCGTACGGTACAGATACAAAGGCTGACTTATGCCTTATGAAAAAATTAGTTACTAGCAGCTAAAGCTGGACAAATAAACCAAAATCAGTTAATCAATTATATGTGAGTACTGAATTTGTGATCACAGTGATTCTTCCCTTTCAGACCAGTCACTGCTCTGTCTCTGTAAATAGGTTTCCCACAAAAATACATAAATGCACTATAAATACAGCTTCTTTAATACCAAACATATTGAGAATTGAAATATTGCAAATTTCCATAATGAGAATAGTGCATTTAGCAAAAATGGAACAACAGAGCTGTTTTCGAAATCAGAGCTCAAACTCGTTATTTCTTGTCCTTTTTCGTGTTTCACTAAATTTTTATTTCTATATTGTTTTATCTTTGAACTAATGGCTTATGTGTATATGCCCTGAGCATGATGAGGAAGTATACCTTATTGTATCACAATGACACTTATCATACTGATTATGCTGAACATTAGGCTGAGAGAGTATATACCTTATTGTATAACAAACCTAACATATTACACTGATAAATTATACAATATTGTATCGCATACGCCGCGTTTTATGCGGAACAATACGCTGAAGATATATGGAATTTTGTCAAGAATTAGATGTTGTCAATGAACATTTGGTCACTTATTTGACCATTTATTCATGTTATTTTCCTACTGTGACGGAGACGTTTATTATTGTCAACAAAATTTAAATATTGTTTGTTTCGTGCAAAAACACAAAGGTTTCAAAAGATTAAACGAAACTCTATGAATATTGAACAAATATTGTATCATTTTAGTTTCTAAAGATAGCAGCTCATTATTCATTCAATAGAAATTTTGCCAATTAAATGCAGGGTTTTCACAGTATATAAAATCTTAAACAGTTTGATAATATGCTTCTGCACACAGGCTATTTTATGAGTACTAAGAACCGGCTTTGCAAATGTGAACGTCATGTACATGTAGATAGATACAAATTATTACGTGAAAAACGTACATTTACATGGCACAACAAAACATTAAATATATAAACCTCATACATATTTAAAGGCATCTAATCATATCACACTTAATATATATCATACTTATTATATACATAATAATCTAATGATGTAACACTAAGCACTAGTAAATGATAAATACATACGGAATATTATAACAGTCGGTTGATCTGCGGTGTCGTATCTTTCGAGTTGGCTATATAGTTTCAGATCACATGACAGGCGAAGCATCCAACGAGAAAGATGCACCTGCAGATCAACCGACTGTTACAGTTATACTGTATTCCTTTTATTACATACCTTTTACCGAATGTCATGTTAAATTTTGAATAAACGGTAATGTGTGTAATAAATGGCGTAAAATCAACCAATCGCGCTATTTCGCGTCACGTTTTATATGAGAAATAGACATCTATATTCATTTGTCTTCAAATGTGACATAAAAAGCAATGTGACAACAATGGGACCAAACATATTCTACTGCAGCAATGCGGATCTATTTTTCTGCAAAAATACTAAAGATAATTCAGATAAACATTAGTAGGTATATAATAAATTTTGGGACCGTGTGAAACTACATATAATACAGGATAGCACAAAACAGGTATTGAGAAAAACCCTTTTTCCATTGTGGTCCTTGTATTTAAGATTGTACTATGACAAAGGAAGACACTTACATTGTACTTAAAATGAATCAGATATCACAGAACAAACTATAAGACTGTTAGAATCAAAGACACTAAGGCATTATTAAATCGAGACTTTTGAAATCAATATGATCACAGTTTTAATATTAAAATGCTGATAACAAGTGTTCCTTAACCTAACTTTAAATATGTGCAACTTTAATATATTGCTGATGTTCCATGGTACGTTATTCTACAAAGAACACTTACGGTATATAAATGATTTTGATAAAACATTAAAATTTTTATCTTTTGGAGTACTATAACGACGAATATAAGTAAAAGTATGGCGGATGAAAGTCGAAAACCAAACAGATTAAAGGCAATATCATGTCAAACAAAGGGCTTTAAAACAACGTATATTTCGTCATGTTTCGCTTTGGCGGGTTTAAGTACATTGTTTTTTCGTCCTTTTTGGGTCGTGTTGTCGACTTTCTATTTTGTCGTGTTTCCGTGATATCGCCTAAAATCTTCGCGGGTCGAAAGAAAGCTTTGCACATAATATTTGAAGCGCGTTAGAAACTTCTGTCATATATTATTAAAACAAGAGCTGTCAGTAGACAGCGCGCTCGACTATTCTCAGTGATTGACAATATAAAATAATATCCATCCTGGAACTTTAATGTAAATTCTAAGTCGAAAAAGGGGCATAATTCTGTCAAAAGGCTTGATAGAGTTATCTCCTCCTATGTACAGGTTGGGGGCATGATGGTCAACAAGTGTGCAAAGTTTCAAAGCCAGATGACAATTGAAGTGGAAAATATTTGAGGTGGTACGCAAACTTTAACGTAAATTCTAAGTCGAAAAAGGGGCATAATTCTGTCAAAATGCTTGATACAGTGACCTCCTCCTGTGTACAGGTTTGGGGCATGATGGTGAACAAGGGTGCGAAGTTTCAAAGCCAGATGTCAATGGACTTTGAAAATATTTGAGGTGGTACGCAAACTTTAACGTAAATTCTAAGTCGAAAAAGGGGCATAATTTTGTCAAAATGCTTGATAGAGTTATCTCCTCCTATGTACAGGTTGGGGGCATGATGGTAAACAAGTGTGCAAAGTTTCAAAGCCATATGTCAATGGACTTTGAAAATATTTGAGGTGGTACGCAAACTTTAACGTAAACTCTTAAGTAGAAAAAGGGGCATAATTTTGTCAAAATGCTTGATAGAGTTACCTCCTCCTGTATACAGGTTGGGGGCATGATGGTGAACAAGCGTGCAAAGCTTCGAAGTCATATGTCAATGGACTTTGAAAATATTTGAGGTGGTATGCAAACTTTAACATAAGTGGTTACGCCGACGCCGATGCCGACGCCGACGCCGACGCCGACGCCGACGCTCGGGTGACTAGGATAGCTCTCCTTATTCTTCGAATAGTCGAGCTAAAAAATACACTTAAAACAGGCCATACGAGTATATATTTTAGTGGTATACGGAATTAAACTCCTACAATAAAGCGACAATTTGTATAATGGTGTCAACTGGTTCCAGGTAAACTTCGCACTAAATTAGTGTGACTCGATTCATTGCATAGAGGAAATTAAAACCGAAGGAAGTGTGCGTATACATTTTCATCAACATACGTTTGATAGATGGAATGAATTGATATGGCCGTTGATGTAGACAACGTTAGATAAGGCACACAAGTGCGCAGGACAAACATGTGACGTTAATATCGTATGTTCAGTTTTAAAACATGAAAGTGAAAAGTATTTGTTTATGTAAATACGTTCGATACCCCTAAATGAATATCAATGCCAAACACGTTCAGCTGATTTTACCATAAAGTGTATTTAGCTTATATCAGGATTAAACTTGTAGTAATCACACGTTTTCTTTAAAAAGAAATTTGATCGCTGGAAATAAAAAATTACACTATTACAAATACGTATATTCAATTGTTCAGGAAGTTTGAAAGATGTAATCCTATTACCAATGAGTCTCCACAGATGCTGGCTGCTAGTAATTGGTTCATATTATTTCTTAATTTACTTTATAGACAATTTAAATACACAAAATGTAATACATTGTACATACAATGAAGACTAGACATGTAGAATGGGTATTGTCCGTTCAGTGCCGTCGATCATGATGACATTGTTATAGGTTTTAGTCATCATTACATGTTTTGTCTGAAGTTTTTCTTAGAATCCCATTCTTGAAAATTTACTTTGTATTAACTGTTCCATGGAAACGCAGAACAGTACACCGGAATACCGGCATCATTCTGATTTATTCCATTAGCATTAGAAACAAGCTCATGTCAAACTTAAACACAGTCCTAGCGTTCCGACACCCACTGTGACAAAGTTTGTAAACATGATTCAGTAATCGGATTTGCAGTTTATGTGTTCTATTGATATTTTAACTGTAAAAGAACTCCTTGCAATCTAGAAGACGATATCGTAGGCGAATCTTATTGCATCTCACATCTTGAAACAATACAATAAACACATCATTAGCACAGAGCTGCCCAACTGCCATAATATGCACTTTCCCAGAATTGTTGTCCTGCGGAACATATTGTAATCTCTTGTAGCTAGCGCTAAATAGATCTCCGATTTAAGTCAGAGCCGGATACGGCGATGTTCAATCAAAACTGTACACACTTGTCTTTATTTTCACTTTGCTGTTTAGCAAAACAATATTTACATATACAAAAGCAGCAAAGTGTTGAAGGTTTCTTCAACCTTTTTTTACTCCATCGGGTTATTCCAGATTGATTGATTAGCTTAGGGCCTGAAAAGCTTCACTTATAAATAGAAAGTCCTTATTAGTTAATTTATAATGGTTTTGGTAAATATCTTCAAAGAAATCTTCATATTGTACCTGGTTCTAAATATGTTATATTGACCCTGATTTCATGTATTGATCCTTGATTTGTCACGTTAGCCCTTCTTTGCACGTCCCGAATCTGTTCCATATAATGTCAAGGTCAACAGTTATATGTTTATTAAAATTTGATAATACCATGCAAGTGTAACTATTTATGCACTGCATATATGTCGGGATAAATTAATACCCATAATACACTAGAAATGGACAATAAAATCGTGTTTTGTGTTTAAGTTTTATTTTCTACATGTGATAAATTTGTATAGCGTAAACACCATTCTGTGGTGCATTTGTTTAGCTTATGCAATGTTACACCACTTTAAGCGACCGTGATATTTTCCATCAGAAAAGTAATTATTCAATTTCAGTACAAAATGATGAAGCACGTCTGCAATCGAGCGTTTACGTCTGTATTTCGCCTCTTAAAACTGACTTCAGTTAAACCTTGGATACAGAAAATTGAACATTGTAGATCATAAGGAAAGGAGATTCAATGATATGTTACTTTGAAACAGTCATAAAGTTGCGAACTATAGCTTTCCATTTGTAGCATGCCAATATATTCTATTAATGCGTGCATATTTACTAACACCTACGGCTGAAAGCGATACATTTTCAAATTTTTCAACCAGCGCTAGTTACAATTCCTGTAAAGGTCGTGATCTAGCTTGATGACTTAGAGTGTTTTTATTGAAATTGTGATTATTCACGAGGGCGAAGCCCAAGTGATTTATTAAGTAGGGACATTACCGACGGGTAATGCTTCAATTTCAATAAGGCACTCTAAGCCGTAGATTGTTTCGATTCTTATAAGCCCAATTTATGAAAACTGTCGTACCTATTACGGACCTATGAAAGGAACAAGTTGGCTGAAATACTAAGGCTTACCTGTCACAATCAAAAACAATTTTTGGTTTCTAAATCACAACTGTTTCATGCCACTGGTGTTTTATATACGGTAATAACTTCCATTTTTATGTTGTTTTTTTTCGCGGGAGTAAATTAGAAAAGTCGGAAGGAATCACGTCCATATCAGAAACTCCATATACTTTCCTAGATTGACAATAGAAATATACCATACGCGTATCAGAATTGAAAATAGTGCCACTAAATTAAACATTTGTCCATACAGCTTATTCACGTTTCCGCAGTAAAAGATAACAGTCAGAGACTTGCCTCAAGCAAATAAACCAAACAATATTGTCATCAACAGCTTTTGATGCAGTAATTGTTGATGAGATCCTTGCATTTATACTGTGATATACTTTGCATTTATACTGTGATATGTTTTATAAAACAATCAGAGTAAATGTTGTAATCAATGTAGTAATAAATACTGAAACTGGTGAAAATATTATTTGCAAATAATTTCGACATTGAATCAGTCTATGAAGTACGCTTGTATTTATATGGGATAAAGCACCGGCTTATACAAATGAAGGTTATGAGTTCAAATTACTTCAGAGACACAAGAACGTGGAAGCGAGCCTTGGAACTATTTTAGAAAAAGGTTATCGGATATAAATAATACAATTTGCAAAGACAGGATGTAAAATAAATAAATTATTATTTATATCCAAATGATATTAATTAATACAAATGTATCATTTAAAAAAAAATCGGTTCAGCCTTTATTAACACAAAACAGGGTTAAGCGGTTTGGATTCGGTCAGACAAGTTAATGTTGATTTTTCTTCTCGAAATAATAATAGGAATAATTTGGTTTTGCACCTACATGTTTTAAATAAAAGAATGTACCGCCACATTTTTCATATGAAATGTTTAGGAATACATTACTTTAAGACAATATTTGGAGTCGATTTTGACGCATATATATACATGTATATAAAATCCTTTAAAATATCGTTTTTGTTTCGGTAATATCGACAGGGGAACTCTATCAACAGCAAATTGCTGTAATAAATAAATAGAATATCAATAGGATTGTGCTTACCTTTTAAAAATGTCTTGATGCAAAGTCACTCCAAAATTTGAAAAAATAATACAGATAGGGCACATTCGTAGTTTTCAAGGAACTTGTCGAAATCTATCTTATTAAGATCGTGAATATTTTGTTGCTTTAAATACGAAAAGTTGGCTTAAATAACATGAAATGGTGAAACAAGAGTGATAGGTTCGTGTATTTAAATGTTAGCTCTTTAACGATTCTTATCAATGTGCAAAATCAAATTAGTAAATTAAAGGACTGCATTTGGTTACCGGAAGCTTGAAAATTGTCACAAGGACACTCGTATTCGAAACGTGTTCGTTTGGCTACCAGTTTCGGAGTCTTTTGTATCCATACTGCAAAGCGCGTAGGAGCAAAACCCGATTTTATTCAAGTTGATTTAACCGGATGCACTCGATTTATCTTAGACTTGGTTCCTACATGCATTGCGGTGTCGATATTAAGGCTGTAAAACGGGTAGACAGACGAAAACGTTTCGAACACGAGTGTTCTTATAACAATTTTCTTGCCTTCGGAAGACATTCCAGAGGTATTCTACCGACAGCAGAGAAGATAAGATATATACCAGTATAACGGCTAAAAGACGAGTTGATAACCTCGGCATAGTCTTGATTTTTGCGATGTAAAGATTTATATCTAAGAAGATGTCACATTCTCCTTGAACTAGATCTGATAAAGAAAGCTTAAAGTAAATGCTGCCATATAATCACAGAACCGATCATTATTTTGGCGCGTCCGTGTCGGTATTGGCAGCTAACAGTGGTATATTGCCTAGTTCATCGTCTTGTAACGTGTTCGTTCCGTACATTTTATCACCAGTTAATTACATTATTGACATGCCAATGAAAAGAATATTGATTGTTTTATGAATTTATTTGTTGGTATTGTCCATTTAGCTAGGAGTTCGTGTTATTTTCGTGTTGTAACGGCGAAAATAATAATTACCAACTTAATCTCGTTAGTCCATTTTGTTTGGCTCAAAACCAAATATAATTTCTCAATCCAGCATGGATATCATGTAATGGCAAGATTATTTATGCTGTACATTCAGTTAAATATCTTGGCGCCACTTTGGACCAAAGCCAGTCTGGTTGGTCTATTGCAAGGTCAGCAATTAGCTAAGTAAGGTTAAAGTTCCTGTATAGAAACGTGATTTTCTAACACAACACACCAGAAAGTTGTTGGTTGCATCCCTCATCCAGTGTCACTTTGATTATGCCTATTCATTTAGGTACCAATGTTTGACACAGTTGTTGAAGAGTAGACTTCAAGCAACACAAAACAAATTAGTGAGATTCGTCTTGAATATGGATTCTATGTCTCATGTTGGTCCAAGCCTGTTTAGGTACTACAGATTCATTTATCACTTGCAGGGTCAATGTTTTATTAAAGATGTGTGCTATGACTTAAATAGTTACACTTATAAGGACATCAACTGCCGTCGCCGACATCTCAAAGCAGTGCACTGAAGTGTACTTTTATCTATAGGAATCGTGAAATAATTGTGGCGCCATTTAAACATGGATGTTCACACTGTTTAAAGAACCACCCCCCCCCCCCCCCCCTCAAAAAAAGAAAAGAAATTACACTGTAAGTTTATATTGTATTGCATGGTAGATGAAGTGCAGAGAACAAAATAAAACACAATAAGAAATATCAAACTTAAGGATAGTTGCATACTGAAGGTAAAAAACTGTTGTATATATAATAAAGCACAGTTATCACACAAAACATACATTATCCGTATTAATTGTTTATGTCTGTCAAATCAAATAAAAAGTAAATTATTTATAAGAATTATAAATTAGTATATAAAGACATGTTATTGACCCTCACGCATTTCAGCGGCAACACGAGGACAGAAAAAGCTATAAGATGATACAGTTTTGCAAATTGTTTTACACGAAAAAAGCTACCCTGCTATAATTTCTAAAATAATAAAGAGCGTATTCGTTTGTTTTGGTGCATCTCTTAAAATTAAATCAGGAAAATAAAGCTAATCACTATCAAACACAGCACTCACAAAAAGCCAGACGTACACACTAAAGAATGAATCCTTTACCTGTGGGAAAAGGCAACAGGCGGCTTAAATATTGTCTGTACGAAGGTAACACTTGTTGAAATGAAATGTGAAGGTAATCACATACATAATAACGTAGACAACACAGAACAAACACATTTTTATTTTATATCTGTGTGTGACATGTGTGTCGGTTGTACTGTAAATGATGATAATCATCGGTAAAACATATTAGCGATTTAAAGAAAAGCAAGAAGCTGGACTATTTATACAGGTAAGAAATATTATAACAACTTTCTCTTTAATTCTTTTAAAGGAGTGTAGCCTATGGGTCATTGAAATCACGATGGCATTATCGGTGGCTGTAGATTCTGTTGAAAGTTTGCATTGCTCTTAAATTGATGAATTAATTCAATAATAGAGATAATGTAATATGTGATTGCAATTAGATTGCGGCACTATGTGATAACTTTTATGAGGTTACATTAATCACATTAATTAGTGAAACAAATTATCGATGACTGATTATTAAATTTACAAAATGAAGCGCTAAAATGAATGGAAGAAGTCACAATACACTCAAAGGACGTTTTATGACCACATACAACAAGAGTTATACCGTTGCACTTTATCTCTAAAATAAACACTGCCGATATACATTTCGTGTATTTTCGAGTTTTGCCAAAATTAATGCTACTCAAGGTTTTAATTAAAATCGTATTGTTAAAACAATTATTAACCGTAAAGGTGCATTCCCATTGGTATAAAATCAGTAATGTAATAGGTAGTTCTGTGATTGAGGTGAAGATGGTTTTTATATTAAGAGGAATATAAGCCTTATATTTTATGATATTCTACACTATATACTAGCACACATTGAGGTAAATATAGATAAGAATAAGAAATTTAATCTCTTATTGAGCGTTAGCTAGAGCAGTGATCTAAAGTAAGCTAGTGAATGTAAATAGTATGTGTCATCTTAATTCGTGAACCAACTGGCCAACGACTTGATGACAACGGTGTAGCAAATACTGGAAAAACGTCAGGACTAGACGTGTCACCATATAAGGTTTAGATTTTTGTTATTTATTTATATTACTCTGTTTAATTGCGTTTTAAGCTAGCATTCAATTCCAATTCCTATAATATAACCAGTACTAGTATCAGTTTAATTTAATGGTATTTGACAAATCTAGTCCATAAGCAGATATTGTGCTAACAATTCTAATACTAATTGTGATGTCTAGTATATTCACTCATTTAATGTATTGGTGTATTCAGCGTCATTAACAGAGGATTTACTCTCATCCAGCTGGAAATTGCACTTTTATCATTCTGAAAATCGTTCATCTAGGAATGGACAATGGTTTAGCATTTACACATTCTGTGATACCTACAGTGGTCGAGTTAATTATGTTAAAGAAACAACTGAACGCTTTACGATTGCACTGTGTTTTAAAATGTAAGTTTCTACGGTTAATTATATAGTGTGTTAGCGAGTGAAATGGAACAGCCCATAGAGGCACGAGTGGTGTGGACAGGTTCCCAGACTTCTCTAAGGCCTAATAAGTTGTGTTTTCTAGGATCTAGTCAACAAATGCAGCACAGTCCTGTGCCAAATGATGCAACATCACCGTATCTACTCAAAAAGGTTTCCCGGTAAGATTCTTTATATTGATGTTAGGGTATTTATGCAATATAGGCAAAATGTAATACGTTTTAGCACTGAACTATCAATAACAATTTTTCTTTTTATGAAAATGAATCTCCTTATTACAAATGATGCTTTTTGAAATGACTGTAAGCATTTGCAATCATTATTTATTCATTCAGTGGTTTATTGTTATTGCCTCAGTATTTCGGTTGAATAAATATTTTATAATCTCGTCTCTTGCTCTGTCAACCCTTATCTATATATCTTTGTATCATCATCTACCAACCTGGTCACACTGTTAACTGGCATTTTATCTTCGACAATTGGATAATCAGTCAAAGGTTCATGGTCTCTTGAATTGACGAAAAGATTGAAAAAATGAGAACTGCCAGTTCTGTAGGTGTGGAACGCTTTTTCCATTATACTGTACTTATAATGTATATTCTCACAATCAGAATAGTTGATCTGGCCATTTAGAGGCTATGAAATTGTATCTTACCTAGTGTTAACTAGGTTGATCAATTGTCTAATTGCAATTGGATTTAAAATATGCTTCACCAAGAACGTGAAAGCGGTATTAAGTAACAATTTCAAAATCCTTTGTTGTCTTTGTCTGAAAGATTGCCTCATACAACAGAAAATCATATAAAAGATAGTCGCATACAATACTGACGTTACGATTCATTATGAATTCAGCTCAGAATTGATTGTTATATAAAATTAATAGAGATTGAATAGATATATAACATAAACAGTCACCAAAACGGCTGTCATGAGAAAAACATACTGCGTACAGTTACTTCGCTTTATACCTCTTCATTCTTACCGAACACATTCATTTTCTAAGAAAATATGTTATACTGTCATGGCTTTAGCGGAAAGCTGCCTCAATATGTTAAAGATATAGATGTGGATCTCTTTTATCTTTAAAGCCCTTTCCCTATTGCAGAATTTTGCTTTCCGTATAAATCTCACAAAGTTAAACCACAAGTTTCCGGTAGTACAGTTATCATTCATTGGTTAAAGTCCAAGGATCACATTGACAAGTAGCTCTTATTTTATCTAGAAAGATGTCTTTCCGGCGGAAATGACCTTTATTTGTACCAAAAACATTCCTTACTTAACTTTTGTAATCGATGCACATGCTAGAAATATAGTGTTTTTTTTCAATGATATTGCAAAAAATAAAAAGGCTTCCTGGCAACTCTTTTTCATGAAATAACGACTTCAGTACAACAGAAATGAATATGTCAACATTCTTTTAGAGTTAATAGAACATGGCGCTATCATTATCCTTTCAGTATCTTTATTTTACAATTTCAGTAAAGTCAAAAAGATCCTGGGACTTTAACAGAATAAAATAGTTTGCCTTTCTATCGTTTGCGACAAAAGCCTCTTCAATTTTGTAAAGCCATGAATGTTTATACAGGCAGAACAGAGAAGGGCAATGTTATTTGCTTTTCTTTCTATATGTCATGAAATATGAAATCCGGTAAAACGACATTTTCACTACTTACCAACCTATTGGCTACAGTTTATGGATGGTCCTTTATGAACTTGATACCATGTTGAAATGATAGGGTAATAGGATAATGTCACAAAGGGATGAAACTGCATCTATAGACCGAAATTTTAAATCACTGTAAGAACTGAACTATCGAGTCGCCTACACATATTCTCTAATTATGAACAATTTAATACCGTGACAAAAGCAAACTAAACTGTCATCGTTTAATTGTGATGTGTTTACTTTCTTTAATTTCCGAGAAATAAATAACCTTCGTTTCCTGTGTTTTCGACTCACACCGTTAGTGAATACTTGAGTGGAATTTTCGTACTATTACCGAACTAGCCAACACGATATTAAATGAATGAATGACAACTGCGAATAAATGATAGCTCAGAGTTGCAATATTCATTCCTCGGCGATATTTAAACATATGCACGTATTTGAAGTTAACTAGAGCTATTTTCCACTGACAAAGCCCTCTTGACAAATATACATCGCCTCCTGGAAACTGCATTTTTCTATTTCCAACTTTTCCCTACATTCTATGTGTTTTAAAGAAAATTTCTTTTTCCCATAAAGTGAATATTGCCTTGTTTGCTGCTTAGACTGGCATTGGCTTAATATCAGTGTATTTATATTGTCTATATTGTGCTTTTTGGAACAGAACATATATTAATTTATACGTCCTCTGCACACATTGTTCATAAAACGACAAATCAAGCTAGTTATTGTGAGTGCATGCATTAGATAAATGATAGTCATCTTTACAATTACATACTTCCATCCTGTCCTACAAACATGGAAAACTGAACATCATGTGTAAGACCCCTCCTCTTCCCGCCCCATCCCACTTTTTTTACTGGTCACAGGATGCAGATGTCGAGATATTCATTTAAAACGTTTTTATATGATGCACTACTTCCTAAAATAAAGTTTGTAGAGATTTGAAAGTACTTTTATGTAATGAGGTGCACACAGCGAACCTGTCAGTCACATATTGATCTATCCCTGTAAAAGCTTATACCCTACTATTTCTTAGCATCAATACATTGTAATATTGTTCAACTTGACAGTGATATGGAGTGTTGCAATCGTTCACTGCTGAGGTTTTAAATTTTTGCACTTCCGGAAATATACATTAGTTATGTTTCAAAAATATAATTAAACTTAAAAATAAACTGAATTTGAACTTTTGTGATATTTCAATTCTCAATATGTCACCTTTTAAAAAGCTGTATTTATAATAATTACAATGTATGTGGTTCTCTTTGTAATACTTACTAGTTATTCATGGAGGCGGAACAGTGACTGGTCTGAAAAAGAAAAACGACTCTGCTCACAAGTTAAATATTCACAGATGATTGGTTGATTTATGTTGGGGTATTTGCCAAGATTTAGCCGCCTGGCTCAGATTTCACGAAAATACTTAAGTAATTGCTCAGCTAAGTATATTATTTTAAAGTCTAATTGTCACTAAAGATTAGGATATTTCTTGTTGTAATTTTTAACAATAGTATTTTTTAAAATTAAATTAACATGTTGAAAGAAAAAAATGTTGTTTAATACTAAATGCGAGTCAGATATAGCGAAAAATTTATTTGAGTACAAGTTAAGAATTTTAAGAAATTTAAGAATTTGCTAAGTAAATTACTTGCTTCTTAGCAACATTTCCTGCAAAAATACGGACAAGTGTATAATAATTGTAATAAATGAGTGAATACACACATATACGATTATGAAAAACTTGAATTCTTTAAATGAGTAAACATGCAAGGGGCTTAAATGTTTTGAATTAAGTTGAGCATGCTACTGAGTAATTACTTATGTATTTTTGTGAAATCGGGGCCAGATACTACATTCATCACAAGGCTGAAAGAGGATTCGAACTGGTACTGTGCAGCGACATCGCCAAAAGCTTAAGACTATTAGTACTCGACAACCGAGCAACACCATAAAGGATTTTACACCAAGGGTTTTATATAGTACTTTACAACGCTGACCTTAAACACGGTCAAGATAGTGTCTATTTTAAATAGATGGCCAATTGAATAGACAAAAACTTGCTTTTCAAATAGCCGAAATAATGCCGAAAATATAAGTACTACTAGAAGCAAACTATTTCTAATTACCGAAAGACATTACTCAATATAATGGATATACCAAAATGCAAACAAATTAACATACAGATCTCAAATAGCCAAAATAATGCCCAAAATATAAACACAGCTGTAAGCAAACTATCACATTACCGGAAAACATTACTAAATTTAGGTGGTGTGATGGTCGAGTGGTTAACGCTCTGGACTACCAATCCCGAGGTCCCCGGTTCGATTCTCGGTCGGGACACTGGAAATTTCAGAAACGCTTTTCAGTGTTTCCCACCTTTCTGAGACGAACTGGTTAGAAACCCAGAAGCAGTCACTCGTGTATCGGTGCTTTACACCGGGCATGTAAAAGAACCAAGGGGTCTATTCGTAAGAGCTAGGGTCTGGTACCCAGATTCCCTTGTATCTGCTTCTGTCTTTAAAAAATAAAATAAAGGACCACAATGGGAATAAGAGCTTGCTCTTTTTTTAAGGTAGTGAAAAAATACACAAAATATAATTGACATTCCAAAATGCAAACAAACTTACATACAGATCTTAATAGGTTCCTCCACGTTGTCAGTGCCAATGCAATTGTCGACAATTAGTAGATTTAGATATAATATCACTGAAAAAATTCAATAGCAAAAAGTGATGAGGTAATGTCAGAAAGAACATAACAATCTTCTAGGCTATGTTTCATGTAATTTGGTTGCATTTTAATGATGAAGAACATCATTCAAATTCAACATTATGCAAAAGTGTCTATACGTATCAAGACGTCGCTGTCATTTACATGCAACACATATTCAAGCGCACTCTCTATACATATGAGAGCTGATTACGAGCGTTTTCGTCGCGGCTTGTTTTTGTTTTGGCATTTAGATCGATATTGGTCAAACTGAGAACTTATATTCTTTCATCCAGTGTTAAGCAGGAATCATTTTCAATATGGCAGACAGACAACGGACGGTAGTACACTTAAGAGATTACTAAGATATAACACAAACTTTACAATAGCGTAATATTAAATCAATTGAACAGAAAATTGACCCTCGCCAGTATTACAATTGGATATTTATTCAGTTAGTATTTTAGTCTTTCTAACGTGACCATTTTACTTTGTAATGATCTTACGATGGTACACTGTCTGTTTACCATTGTAGTAAATGACGGTGTTACATTGCCAAGTTTATCGGCTTGCAATGTGTTTATTTCGTACATTTTTCAGCGGGGGATAATTATATTACTGACAAACCAATAAGCGAGGGCATTGATTCTTGTCTTGAATTAGTTGACATCAATTCCGACTGTGACGAGGGCGTTTATTATTGTCAACTAAATGTACGTGCTGTTTGGTTTCGCAGTTTCATTACTTATATAAATACGCCATTGTGCAAGAACACACAGGTCTCCAGAGATGAAACGAAACTCTTTGAATCTTGATGAAAAAAAATATTGTATCCTTTTTAGGGTCAAATGATAGGAAATTATAAATGATTTAATAGGGACAACATATGTAACATTTATAATAGTTATAACAATAACACCCATGTTATTTAAGAGTGTGTAGGGCCGATTTGCAAATTTGCTCGCGTGCCTCCTAGTTCGGCAAGAAAAGTGTATTCAGTAGCACAGGATACACCCGAAAAATGACATGATTTATGAAAGCTTTACACATAAAATTTGAAACACGTTAGAAACTTCTCTCACAAATTTTCCAAAAACACACCTTAAATAACCCATCACTACGGAATTGATGGTAAACATCTCATAAAATTCAGAGTGACTCAAATGTTCGCATAGAGGAAATTAGAACCGAAAGGAAACGTGATTATACATTTTCAGATAACAACAACCCCTGTTTACTTGACAGCTACATTAAAATGAATTAATTTTTCCCGACGAATGTTATGAATTTATTGGCGTCATTACATACATGTGCGCCGTTATTAGGAGAAATGATATTGTTAACATTATCTAGGCGCCTTTTTTGTACAGCATTTGGGGAAAACATACAAGTGGCCATTGATGTTTGTATGTGGCAGTTGGTGTTTGTATGGAAAAAAAGGACACAAAGGCGCGCAAGACAACGACTTGTAAGACAGTATGTTCAGTTTAAAAAATATGAAAATGAGAAGTATATGTTCGATACACCTACTGAACCATTGTATTATCCTGTTTTATTCTGTCTCAAGAAAAATGTTACTCAATTACCAATGGTGGATAACAGACTGATGTTGGTTCATGTTGTTTCTTAATTTACTTGATGTACCATTCAAATACACAAAAAGTAATACATGCAATGAAAGCTGAACATTTTTGTATGTTTAAAATATAATTACATGTTTTGTCTGAAGTTTTCCAAGAATATCATTCTTGAAAATTAACTTTGTGTTAACTGTGTCATGGTAACGCAGAACAGTTCATCGGAATACAGGCTCATTGATGATTTATTCCATTAGCATTGGAAACTCATTAAAAACTTAGAAACAATCTTTGCGTTTCGACACTCACTGTGGCAATGTTTTAACATGATTAAGCAACCCGATTTGTATCTCTGAATACTATGTTCACCTGTTATATTGATATTTTAACTGTAATATAACTCCATGCAATATCAAAGAAAATTTAGTCGGCTCGATGTATGGTATCTCACATCTTAAAACAAAACAGTCAACACATCATTATCACAGAACTATTATAATATACATTTCCCAGAACTGTTGTCCTGTGGAACATATTTCAATCTCCTGTAGCTAACACTGAATCAATCTCCAATTAAAGTCAACCCCGGATACGGCAATGTTCAATCAATACTGTACACGCTGTCTTTATTTTAAATCTCCTGTTTAGCACAACAAAATAACATATAGAAAATGCAGCAAGCTATTGAGGGTTTCTGTATCCTTTTTAACCTCATCGGGTTATCCTAGGTGGATTAAATAGTTTGAAGCCAGGTAAGCTTTCCGTCATAGATAGAAAGGCCTTATCAGTTATCTTAAAATGGCATCAATTAACGTGTTTATAGAAATCTTTATAAGTATTGTCCCTGCTCCTAAATATATCATATTGACCCAGATTTCATGCATTGACCCTTGATTTGCATGTTAGCCCTTCTTACATTTTTTACCCGTATGATATATGTCCAGGGGTCATATTCCAGTAGCATCTTAAGTCAAATCTTAAGATTTTCCGTAAACCTAACAATTTCCTAAAGAAGATAATTTAAAAAGGAGAATGTGCATTGCACCATGTTGAAAATTTATTAAATCTTCCATGACCATTTTCTATAATGATGATGAAATTACACACAATCATTCACTTTTAAGCGCATTATAATAATTAAAAATGTTGGACTTAAGTTAAATTACTTAAGAAATGACTTAAGATGCTACTGGAATACGACCCCAGGTCAATATTTCTATGCTTATTATAAGTTAACCATACAATGCCAAGTGCTGCAATTCATGCACTGTTTATATGTCGGTATAGAATGAACACGCTTCCTACAATCTTATTTTATGATTAGGCACTCAGATTTTTACATGAGATTATTTGTTTAGCTTAAACAATGTAACACTATTTAGTGGTTTATTTGTTTTGCTTAAACACAATCATATGGTTAATTTATTTAGCTTAAGCAATGCAACATCATTTTAGTGACCTATAATATTTTCCATCACAAAATTATTCAATTAAATACATAATGATTGCGCATGTCTGCAATCAAACGTTAACTCTTAAAATGACTTGATTTCGACCTTGACCTCAGAAAATCGAACATTGTAGATCACAAGGAATGGAGGTTCGTAGAAATGTAAAATCTAAACAGTGTTAAGGTTGTGAACTAAAGCTTTCAACTTTTAGCATGAACATATACAAGATAATTGTTGGTTTTTGTGTAATATTACGTTACAATTTCACCGAGTGGGCACCAAAGTGATATTTTCACGAGAGGCGCAGCCACAAGTGAAAATAACTACCTTTGGTGTTCACGAGTGAAATTAACGTGATACTACACCAATACCAACACTTTTTCTGTTTATTTTATGGTTAAATCTCTACTTTTATTGAGTTTGTTTCTATAAAATTTCGAAAATCGCGGGAAACGTCATCAGAAAATATAGCACAAATGACGTCATTTAAGCGACGTCATCGTCGCACGGTTTCCAGCATTAATTACGCTCGGTATACTTTTAGACGTAAATCCGGGTTAAATATTGCAAAAACAGTGAATATAAGAATGGTAAAGCACTGTTTCAAAACTGTGGATTATCGCTTTTATTTCACTGAGAAAACACTATTATTCACTGGAAAACATAAAATAAATATTATTCATGTGTGCTTATTTACACACACCTTCTGACAATTGATATATTTTTTTTATTTTTCAACAAGCGCTAGTTGCAATTCCTGTAAAGAATCGGGATCAAGCGATCTCCAATATTATCAAAGTAGGGCGGTTTTTATCATGGAATATGAAATGCATTGTATTTTCACAACTGAGAAAACGGTGTGGAGCTGTCATTCAACAAGTTTGTGGCGAATTCCTTGATATGTAGTGTTATAACCAAGAAATTATTTTAGATTTCCGCTGTAGAAGAAAGATTGTAGACAATAATTTCACAGACGAACTTAATACATTCGTATAAACTAACGTGTATTTATTAAAGTTGTATTACCTTTTAAAATATCCATTCTACATATTGGTCAGTAATAATGCTTGAAACACAGTAGATGCTTTGAAAACATGTTACTCATGAGTTATACTGAGTTGTTTCTCTTAATGACTGACATGTGAAAACCTACCTGTCAGGAGGGATGGATTGTCAACTCTTGCATACCTGATGGGGATATCTGCTGTTTTTACCAGTGCTGGAAAATCTCATGTTACTCCTCCAATGTAAAACGACTCGCGTGAATTACTTGTGACGTAACGTTATAAACAATGTGACGTCACTTTTCCATATACAGCATCTGAATTACGTCTGTTTTTATATCAAAATGCATCATTTCGATATAATTGTATTTAAATATCGATTTTAAAGAGCAAGACGGTATGCAAGAAAAAGGTTCTACCATGAAATACTTAGTTCCGATGGAAATATCCGTCACTTCGGGTAACTGTTTCGCGGGAACTCGGCAGAGCCAAAACAGTTACCCTCAGTGACGGATATTTCCATCTGGACCGCGTCCTCATGTAAGAAATTAATATTTTAGACTAGGGTAGTAAAAAAAAGATTTTTGTGATTTTCTCAATTTTCAGTTGAAATAGAACTGCTAATACAGTTTGATTCTGACTCTATACTGTAGTAATAAATACTGAAATTTGTGACATATTCATGTACGAATAATTTCTACATTGAATCAGCCTATAATGCATTTTTGTATATGGTATAACACATCGGATTGTACAACTTTTTCGCAACAGTTGTTAAAGATAAAAGCACAAAAAATGGTTGGGATGAATGCAGAAAGCGAGGATTTCTACTTTAAGCCTAATTAAAACAATAAATGCAGAATATCCTCTGGCTAACATATTGATTTTACTGATTAAGTGGCCGAAACAATCCGCCAGTAAGATATTTTCCTTAGCAATATAAGTGAAATGTGTAGTTTGTAACATCTAAAATGACTTTAAATAATTGAAACACTGTTTACACAGAAAACTTTTTTTCACGTTTAGTAAAACAATTGTGTGACTATAAGCAAACGCCCTTTCGAGATCAAACTAAATTGTTCTTTCACCTATTTTCTTTGGATTTTCATGAAACTTGTTCAGTATTACTGCCTCAATTAAATCTATGTCGGGTTTGAATAGGGTTATCTGGAATGAAAAACTAGGTAACGGGGTCAAAACACAGAAAACCTTGTGTATGTAATAGACGTTTAGACTGGATCTTTACTAAACTCGGTCAGTGTAATTGCATTGGGAAAATCAAGTTCAAGTTTGACTATATGTCATCTAGGGTTAAAACCTAGGTCACGGGTTCAACTATTAGAAATAAATTCTGTGTGCAATAGAGGTTACGTATTTCGTTGGATCCCTATGAAACTTAGTAAGAATGACTGCCCGGATAAAATCTAGGTCTAGTTTGAATATGGATTGTATGGGTCAAAAACTAGATCAAGGGGTCAAATCATCGAAAAACATTGTGTATGCAATAAAGGTTGCAATTTTCATTGTATCTTCAAGATACTTGGTCAGAATAATTGTCTTGATGCAATGTAGGTCGAGTTTAAATCTGAGGTCAACAACTAGGTCACCCGGTTAAAAACCTTGTGTAAGCTACACAGATGACATTTTATCATCATGTAAATTGGTGAAAAGGTTTGTCTTGTCAATGTCAAACAAAATGTTTATGTTTATGATATAAAGGTTAGGGTTGATGTTTGGTCACATATTGTCATAAGTAGGTCTCATGTGAGCGATACAGGGTCAGCTTGGCCCTATGTTTTGAAACGATAATTACGTATAACAGTTCAATGTCATGCTTAAAAGATCATTTCTAAATTTTCAATTTAAATGTCAAACACGGGTAATGACATACAAATAAGTGTTGATAGCGGACAAAAAAGGTATCACAAAATACAGACGACGTGTCTCAATCTCCTTGAACTATTTATGGTTGGGAAATCTTAAAGTAACTGCTGCCATATTAACACAATCCCGATGATTAATTATTGGTGCTGACGTGTGGCATTGGCAGCTAACAATGGTATACATGTATTGCCAAGTTCATCGTCTTGTAACGTGTTCATTCCGTACATTTTACCACCAGTTAATTACGTTATTGACATGAAAATAAAAAGGATATTGTTTTCTAAATTTATTTGTTGGCAGTGTCCAAGTAGCTGGGAGATTGTGTTATTTTCTGGCTATAACGATTAAATTGATTAATACCAACTTAATCTCATTTTTGTCTGAGATCTATATACATTCCAATGATAAAAATGTGTTTAGTAGTGTTATGCAGAAAAACATCTTTTCTCAGACTCCTTTTAGATACAGGTAATTGTTATTTAGTTACGGATTGAAACAAAAGATTAAATAGTCTCTGACTGCTTGCGGGTTTATTCTGTGTTTTCCTCAGTCACCATAATTGATCTAGTGTTGCCAATTTATAATTGTGCTTTATATAGGAGACACAATGGTTGCTATATCATCTAAATGATATTTATCAACTTTATAATAAAACTCTTAAAGGTCCATTACTAAGACCAAATCGAATTTTCTGCTAATCTGGAATTGGAATGGATGTCTTAACAGAAAGAAACATATGACATAAGGCATAGAATGTGACCATATTGTGTTGAAAATTTGAATTTAATCAAAGAATTAATAAATTATATTATGCCTTTTCAAAATCGAAAGTAAGTTTTCCAGTTTTCAAATATCTTTGTAATTTTCCAGAAGTCTCCCAGAGGGAGGCTATATATAGGTTGTTTATGAATAAACATGCCTATTTTGAATTATTACGTTACTTTCAATGGTGTGTAACATATATCTCTAACTGTTTACAACATGTGATAAAGCGAAAGTGGGACAAAAAGTCCACCCAGGTCAATCTAAGATAGTATAAAAACATTCACTTGTTTTTCTCCAAAAGTATTTCAAACACGGAAATATTCCACGGCTATTGTAAAGGTTTTGAAGCCAGTTTCAAACTGTATTTTTCTGTTACAATTCCAGATTTAAAAGAAAATTTGGTCTTAGTAATGGACCTTTATGGCTCGTTATCTTAAATTCGAATGCATACTTTACTGCATAAACTGATGGTATACATTCTAAAGCGGTTGTATTTAATTACAAATCATTAATCTCTTCACCAGAGATATAACATGTCTTGTTTTTTATTTAAATGATGACGGGTGTTATAAGGTCAGTAAATGCTTTATCAATCCTAACATAAATAATCAAACATTGAGAAATATATTTTCTTATGTTTAAGAAATTTAGTGCATATAAAAATACTATTGACCCTAACGCTAATCAGCGGCAACACTGACCCGGAAAGAGCTGTAAGGTTTGTTATTTTGCAAAATTTCATAAACAAACAATTTAGCAACTTACAATAATCTATAAAGTTAGATAAATTTGGTGCACCTTTCAAAATGAAATCAGGACCGTAAAGCTTATCACTATCAAATACAGCACTCACCAATAGTCAGACGTATACATTATAGAATGAATCCTTCAACTTTATAAACAGGAAACAGGTAGCTTAAATATTGCCTATATAAAGGCAACACTTTAGCCTTGTAGACAAGTGAAGGTTGTCACATACATAATAACTTAGACACACCATCAAGCACATAACAAACATTATTACATTAAGTACCGAGGTACCGTGTGGATACGGTCAGCTATCGTAAATATTGCTAACTGAGGGTTTTAGGCAACGCTTTTGCACAGTGCAACAACAAAAACCTGTGTATGCTGGTCACTTGCACTGTCAATGTTGATGATCATAGCTAAAACATATATTAAAACAAACAGAAACTGGATTATTTATACAGGTTAATGGTATTATCAAAAATTCCCACTTCAAAAAGATGGCTGTACATTTTACTGAAAGGTTCAAACTGCTCTAACATTGATGAATTAGTTTAATAGCGAAGATAGTGTGATATGTCGTGACATTTAGATTGCAAGATATTGGTCTCTGTGACACAATTGTATGTGGAAATTTCTATAAGCTTCCTCTAATCTCATTAATTAGTGAAACAGATGATTAATGACTGATTTTTAAACCGAAACCGCTTAATTGTAGTCTGCTATTTATTTTCTTGCAATTAGCTCACTGAAGTTGTAAAATGAATGGAAGATGATTACAATACATCTTTCATCATCGCATAAAAGGGACTTTAATGACCAGATACTACAACAATTTAACTCATAGATCTCTGAAATAAGGAAATTCGATAAACATTTGTGTTCCAACTTTTGCCGAAAATATAGACTCGATGTTTTCACACATTGAAGTCTTTGTCACGAAAGATGAACAAAGAATATATATTTGTTTATTATGTTTGCCATTGTTCTTAATTACTTTTTTATCATTCATTAACTTAAACCAGAGGGTTCTAGTATAAAGACAAACATAATCCGTGTATCTAAATATGAAACATAAGAGGACTATCATGGTCATAAATCGCTCACCTGAGTACCA
>JAFMSR010000476.1:0-49994 GCA_022818135.1 Saxidomus purpurata
TTGAGATGAAATCATTATCACTTGAACACCATGGCAAACGTGATTAGTTGCGAAAGCGCCTCACTCTGACGTCATTGCAGTAAAAGAAGTCAAATTGTTTTTAATTATCACGAAATGACCTCCAAGAAATGAAGCTGTTTTTTTTCTGTTGGTATTCTGCACAATAACGTCGAGGGTTATCATTTACTTACAATTCCTTAATTGCGTTATTGCGACTCGTATATGACCACGGAGAAAACCAAGTCCTAGGAATTGGAAACTATTGTTGTCCCTGACCACGGAGAAAACCAAGTCCTAGGAATTGGAAACTATTGTTGTCCCTGACCACGGAGAAAACCAAGTCCTAGGAATTGGAAACTATTGTTGTCCCTGACCACGGAGAAAACCAAGACCTAGGAATTGGAAACTATTGTTGTCCCTGACCACGGAGAAAACCAAGACCTAGGAATTGGAAACTATTGTTGTCCCTGACCACGGAGAAAACCAAGACCTAGGAATTGGAAACTATTGTTGTCCCTGACCACGGAGAAAACCAAGACCTAGGAATTGGAAACTATGCTGCACCTTACCAGTGTTTCTCTCTAGAAGTGTCTATATTTCAACTTGCGGCAACTATTTCTGTTTTAAGATTATCTTTATTCTCTGATAATTAGTTTAATTTGATTAAAAGGCTTCGTGAAATGTTTTTCAACGATCGATACTTACTACGATGAAATGCTTTTGTATGGCATCGATCAATAGCCTATGGCATTTTGCTTTCTTTTATCCGATTAGCTTATCATAAGTCATACTAAATTGATTAGGCTATATTTTTTTAAACATTTGAATATCTTTCGGAGAGCCGGTATATTTTCAAACACACTGGCCACGGGTGTGTCTATGTAAATACTTGCGCATTTCGGTTTCACCGGATGTGTTGAAAACGTCAGCTAAAAGTGACTGAGTTTAACACGAAATTAGGCTTTTCAGACAATATCAATACAGGCGCGCAATACGATAAAAGTGTAGTCGACATGCTTACAGACAATATCAATACAGGCGCGCAATACGATAAAATTGTAGTCGACATGCTTACAGACAATATCAATACAGGCGCGCAATACGATAAAATTGTAGTCGACATGCTTACAGACAATTTCAATGCAGGCGCGCAATACGATAAAAGTGTAGTCTACATGCTTACAGACAATATCAATACAGGCGCGCAATACGATAAAAGTGTAGTCGACATGCTTACAGACAATATCAATACAGGCGCGCAATACGATAAAATTGTAGTCGACATGCTTACAGACAATATCAATACAGGCGCGCAATACGATAAAAGTGTAGTCGACATGCTTACAGACAATATCAATACAGGCGCGCAATACGATAAAATTGTAGTCGACATGCTTACAGACAATATCAATGCAGGCGCGCAATACGATAAAAGTGTAGTCGACATGCTTACAGACAATATCAATGCAGGCGCGCAATACGATAAAATTGTAGTCGATATGCTTACAGACAATGTCAATGCAGGCGCGCAATACGATAAAAGTAAAGTCGACATGCTTACAAACAATATTAATGCAGGCGCGCAATACAATAAAAGTGTAGTCGACATGCTTACAGACAATATCAATGCAGGCGCGCAAAACAATAAAATTGTAGTCGACATGCTTACAGACAATATCAATGCAGGCACGCAATACAAAAAAAGTAAAGTCGACATGCTTACAGACAATATCAATGCAGGCACGCAATACAAAAAAAGTAAAGTCGACATGCTTATAGTAATGTCGAGTCATGTTAGGACAGCACTCCACGCGAATGGCTATCCAGAGTGGATTTTCCAGCAACCAAAAAAACTCAACTAGAAAGAAGACGAAAAGAAAATGAACAGTGGTATGCCGTATGGAGGTTTTGGCGCGACTACTCAAGATCCATTGGGTCAACATGTACCATAAACCCTACAATTCCTTCAGGAACAAGTTCGCCCACGTAAAAGACAATACAGTTAATTGAAAAAGTGCGTGGCCATCAACCATGTGACGTGTGGTAACTGCAAGGCAGGCTATATCGAGAGAAAAACAGCCAGAACTCTAGAAACTAGAATGAAAGAACATGTGACAAAAAACTTATCCGCACTACCGTCACATCTGACATTGCGAAAATCATTGAAAGTGCCTTGATAAAGAGAAAAGTAAATAAAAAGCCATTGAAATTAGATCGCGAAGACCATTAGTCAACACTGCTCGTGTATAGAACTCTTCTCGAGTCCTCTTACCAGACCAAGTCACATGACCAACAATAACAAATCTTCAGTGCTAATGAAGTGAGCGAGAAGTTCCAGAAAAAAATACCAAGGTAAAAGAAATCGCCCTTGGTTATGGACAGAAAGCTTTATTAAAAGAATATCTCTGGAACCAACGGTAACTTATTAAATATCATTCGAACTATTCATATGTCATCTTCTACCAGTGCTGTTCAAAAGGTATTGATTCGTCAAGAGTTTATGGTTGACTTTTCTATATGTCTATATAAATGTTGTAAACAATCAGTCACATTGTGCAAAGAACTAGTGTGTGTACAATAAAATAAATCATATGCTTTCAGAATATGGTGAACTGGTTTCGTTTGCAATCGTGATTCGTGATTCCATACCGCATATTTATCTTATTGAAGGAAAATAGTTGTTTATAATTTAACATTCCACAGAGTTTAACATGCCTGGGTGCTGCAGTAAAAGTCGGCGACGCACTGCGACTAGCATCTGTTGAATGAAAATGCGCTGTTAAAATAACCAAAAGCCGCTTATATAGAACTTTGAAATCTTGTTTTTTTATCTGTCTTGTAGTTGCCATGAAAACCAATATGGTTTAAATACTTTATATTCTGCGTCGATGTAAATTTCTGGTACATTAACTTCGTTAGGAACAATATTATCAATACCTAGGAGAGAAATGAATCTATTCTTAACGATATAGGCTATGCTGTCTGAAGTTTGTTATTGTTTCGTTCTTGCATCGTTTTCTTTCTCTGGTTAAGTAAAATTCTTTCTTTTTTCTTTCATTGTTTATAAGTCCCGGCCGACCCTTGGACTTCTCCCTGGGTGAACTTGCCAAGGCTCCTGACAGACGCAGGATGAAGAGAGACAGATGCAGATACACGGGAATCAGATTACCAGACCCTAGCTCTTTTACGATAAGACCCGTTGGTTCTTTTACATGTCCGTTGTATACAAATGTAGCACCATTTTGAATAGCGATAATGTACCACAGCTTTGGTAACTGCAACATGCAGTTCTGAAATCTAGAGAGTCTAACGAACATTTTGATATATAAAACCCTTTGTTTACATACATAGCTCGGTTAGGTGTGAGATAACCCCAGTAATTTGCAGCACTTCTCAAGACCACTTAATCAACATTGGGAATCATAGCAGAATGAAAAAGAGATATAATCATCTTTTAACTTCGGGTCGTAGTTTTATCACTAACGTATACGTAATCAACGAACAAACATTCATGCTTGCCAAATATTCCTGTTTTATTCAACAAGCCAATAGGTGTTGTCACAAACTTAGATAACAGTAGTAACGACATTACAAAAATATATACACGAAAGCTGGTTTTGTCCTTTAATTTCTTTTTTAACTACTCAAATAGCTTTTGTTAGAATATACATGTTTTCACAAAACTGACTTTACTAGTGCATATCTTTTTTTATGATTGACATGGCTTTATTTTGCGCTTGATATTCATAAAGAAATCTAAATTTGTATAGTTATTTATTAAAAATACGATTTTATAAAATAGGTTATACAATAAATATGTTTCGCACAGAAGTTGATGATTCAGAGCCATTAATCACCAGAGAACTCAGTCGTCATCCTCCAAGTTGGCCCCTTTTTGGCCTGGGGACTGAAAGTCCCCTAGGCCTAAGTTAGTATACCACATTTCAAACACTGCAAGAAATTTAACTGTGCTATGTGCGAATAACAACTGTAAACATGCGCTATGCGAAAGTAGTGCAAGACAGACCAGATCAATCTTCTGTTTTAATGTTGCTTATGATAAAAACATATTACAAATAAAAACAGTACATAAAACTTCAAACGACTGCAGGAACGTATATAGCTTACGGGCTGCATTACACATTTTTTTCTGTTTTAGAAATTAATGCGCTGTTAGCTGATTACGGAAGATAATCATATGCATATCACGGAAAAGTACGGATATTTACGGAAATTTACGAAAACGTACGAAGCTCGATATAAGAGTTTGTAGTTTGATTTTCAAATTTCCGATGTTATTTCATTGACAACTTTGTTATTTACGAACGATTACATATATATTTACCTAAAAATAAATGTCTCTAAAAAAAAGATATAATTTACGTACATTCCCGAGAAGGAACTCACGTGATCAAAATCACCCGCCATTTATCGAGGACTCTGCATGTCAAGGCCCAGTGAACGGTTTCACCGATTACAACTACAAGGTAACTCAGAATCATTTTTGGTTTTCTCACATTGTACAGTACTGTATTTATATTTCATTGCTGGTCTTGCTTTGTTTATATCTGTTTCAAGGTCTTGTCCTTGGTACACAATAATTTTCGATCCACATCATCAGATCATATCGCTTGAAGTTGTACAAATCGAATTATTTTATTGGCTGAAACATTTTATAATGTTGACTATGTGATTATTTTTCATTTAACGTACGTTTTATAATAAAACAAACTTCCCTGCCACCTATATATTTGTGAATCATTCATTCTGTGTCATATATTGAATTCCGTCCTCTGCACATTTCGACCCGCGATTTAGGTAAGATTCAGCGCAAAACACGTAGGTCAAAAGTTGTTTTTCGGGGAGTTAACCTATAGCCCCCTGGCCTTCATCGCTCACAGCGCTATGATTAAAGTTGGTATGATTTAGATTTTTGCAGTTGCTTGTTGTACTTATTGTTTATGTCGATAATAAAAAAACACGCAGTACATTAACCCTGTGGAAAATTACCCAGTCATGTCAACAATGCAACTAATATTAATAAACTGTTATCGGTATATGTGAAACTGTTTTCTTTTCTCTGTCATTCTAGTGGAGAACCAATACGTTTTCACTTTGAAATCCAATCTGATCTGTCTCAACACTTAAGTTCAAGATAACTTATATGCAGATTTTCATTTAACCAATCAAATCTAGCCTTTTCTGAAAAGTAATTGGCAATAATTATAACCAACCAAATTCAAGTATGAATATAAAGAAGCCTATGCAGTCAAGAAACCTCACACAGTTAAATTTTACCTATAGCTAAGATTATATGAGATATATACTGTATGTCTACTGGCCATTCGAAAACTGCCAATGCATCATAGGAAAAACATTACATGTAAGTGTTGCTTTTTTTACACTAGCCATTTTTCCGGTGAAAAAAAAAAAAAAAACAACAAAAATAAAAAGTTTCTTGAAAATACCAATGACGTCAGTGTATGGATAAATCGTGAATATCAAATTTAGGAATATATCACAAAAAATTAGTTTATTCAACCTTAAAATAACCAAAACCAAGTTGTCCTATATATTTTCAACACCAGTATATTTATACATGTATGTTTACATGTGAATTGGCATATACACAACGGACAACGACGATTATGCTCATTTCATTTAATATGGAAATTACGTTATGTTATATTTTGGTTCCCAGCGTTGTGTATTGAAACTATTGGATCCTTGATTTTTTAGACGGGTTCGACAAGTACAAAACCAAAGCCACGGGTCCACGAAGGTAAGAGGGTTCTCCTAGGTCTTCAGAATCTTCTGCACCTACTTGATCCTGTGGATAAATGTTTTTCTTCTTTGTCGTTATTTCACCCTGCTGTTTCGTGATGTCGTTGTATCGACCACGCCAGCACGACATACATGACACAAATCAGTCACCATAATTGAATGGATATAAACGCTTTACCCAGAGAAATCAAGATGGAATTGGCAAGTATGTGAAATGTCATGTATTATCATTTTATTTTTGTCAATGTTTGTCATTGAAACTGACTTAAAATGTAGACAAGTATCTCAAATATATAAGTATAATATATTAAGGTTATTTGACTGTATTTATTGTAACATACAAAGACCTATACAGCTTTATTGTGTGATTGAGTGCGATCAAAATCAGTTTATCTTGAAACATGTTTAATACGTATGTGATCATTGAATTGAATTGAGTTTTAGGATGATGAATGTCCGTAGTACGTCCGTCGTCCACAATTGCCTCCAAGACCTTTTTCTCATAAACCACTTCATGGAATTCAATGAGTTCAAAATGTTCCGGTTGACTACGCCATCATAGCTAAAATGAGTTACATCTTTGAAAATCCTCTTCTTCAAAACCACAAAGCCCAGATTGTATCTCAACAAAGTTTTGTTCAACTTATGACCCTTGGATCAAAATTGGCCCGCTCTTGTGGCTACATTTATGTAAATATTGGAAATATTAAAATATTCTTCTCAATAAGCGGCTGGCCTACAGCTTAGATATTTGACATGTGACATTGTCTAGTTGACTTCTGCTAAGATTGTTCAAATTATTAGTTGTTCAAAATTGATAAACATTTTAAAATCTTATTCTCCCAAACTACAAAGCCCAGAGCCCAGAGCTTAGATATGTGTCATGTAGCATTGCCAAGTTGACTTCTACCAAGAGTATTGATATAATGAGCCCCGGGGTCAAGATTGAAACGCCCAGGGGGTTCAAATGATTTTACATAGGCATATACATGTATATAGGGGAAATTTGAAAATTCTTCGTGTATAAAACCACAAGGCCCAGAGGTAAGGTATTTGGACTTTAGCATTGTGTAGTAGTCATCTAACAAAGACTGTTCAAATCATGAAACCCGGATCAAAACTGATCCCGCCCTTGGGTCATCCGATTTACCATAAAGGTATCTAGGGAAATATTTAAAGAAATGTTCTCCAAACCCAAAAGGCCACAAGCTTAGATACTAGTATTTGACCTCTATCAAGAGGACCTCTATATAGTATTTGGACCTCTGCCCTTCAATCCGTCAGTACATTTCCTATCCGCTCCATATCTCCTTAACCCTTTTAAGGATTTTGATAAAATTCAAATCAGATGCTCACCTAATCAAAACGATGTACAAAACCCAGTAGCCGGTCAGGCTGGCTGAAGGCCAATGTCAAAGGTAGGTTTTTTGAATTTATATCAGTTCAATATCTCCTAAATCGTTTGATGGATTTGAATGAAACTCTGGCCAAATGTTCATACCACTTCATTTGCCTTTTAGAAATCTATGCTGTGCACGTCTGAGAGAAAATTACACTCAGTGACATTAATTCGTTCAATGTGCCAAGCCAAGTAAAGAGTTTAATAATAAAATAAAGTCAAGTGGCATCTATTTTGACAAGAAGAATGTTGACAATTCTAACTTATCTAACACGATTTGAGCTAGTCTGACCACTCGCCATTCGCGTTTGTCGTACACACGTCCGTCGGTCCACCATTTCTTTCAAGGGACATCAAATCTCAATCCAATGTTGATAAAACTACAGAATAGTGGTTTCAGATGTGATAGCTTTCTGTAGCATATAATAGTGGTCCTCTACCGCGATTGTTCAAATTATGCCCATGTGGTTAATATTGGCCACTCCCCGGGATGATCATTTTAAATAAATTTATATAGGACATGTTTTGAAAAATTTTCTTCTCAATAACTGCAAGAACCACAGCTTAGTTATTTTGTATGTTGCGTTGTCTACATGTCCTCTCCGTAAACTTGTCTAAAATGACCTGCTGACCTATTTTCTGTTTTTTTTAGCCACAGCAATGGAATTTGGACCATGTATACAGTGTTGCATGTAGATTTCAACTTTGACCTTAACTGACCTTGACTTGATGACCTACTGACTCATTTTCTGTTTAGGAAGCTACATCAATGAATTTTGGTACAGTTTTGAATGTAGATTTCAACTTAAACCATGTCGTTGAATTACTGACCTAATTTACTGTTTTTGAAGCTACAGCAGTGATATTTGAATCATATGTACACTTTTGAATGTCGATTTCAACTTTATGATGATAATGATAATAATGATGATAATAATGATGATGATGATGATGATAATAATAATAATAATAATGATAATAATAATAATAATAATGTCTTTATTTTCAGCAGGGAAAACTCATTATGCAAATACATAAAAGCCAAAATGTACATACATATTTACAATGAGGCCTTCTATATATAACAAAGTAACAGTATTAATCAAACAAAATGCATAACGACTTACTATTAAATAAATAGGGAGCGGTGATGTAGAGATTAAGATGTCGGCCGCTCATCCCGGAGGTTGCGCGTTCGAGCCCCACTGGGGTCACGACCGTACTTCCTCATATGACACCAGTACTGGTTTTTCCAGGAAGCGGACTCGAGAGTGACTCGATAAGCTACAAGCCTTCTTCTCAATCGAGCTAAAATAAATTAGTATAAACTAAACTAAAATAAATAGCAAACACCTGTGTTTTATAATGTGCTGTAATAACTCATTTAAGATAGTTTGTAATGATACTTAAAAGCATTTCAAGAGACTGAATTTCTGGTAGTTTCTGGTATGGAATTCCATGTCTGCATAGCAACAATTTTAAACGTTTGTTTAAGGTATTCTGTTTTTAGTTTAGCGTGCGTTTTATCTCTTTTTACAGTTTGCCCTACTTTCCAATCCAATTAAATGCCCCTATTTCATTCAAAAAAGCTAAAAAAAAAAGCTTGTATTCTCCATATTGACTCAATATCTCCAATATGAAAATAATTATTTCAGTTATCTTTCCAATAAGTGAGACTGTGACATCACAGAGCTAAGCTCCGCCCTTAATCTCTATATATTTAAATACAAATATTGTCTGTAGATAGGAAAACTGTAAACCGGTTATGTGTCCATATTACAGGAATAAAAAAACTTATTGCATCGGTTCGCTGACGCTCCCTCGCAATAAATTTGTTTATTCCTGTAATATAGACATATAACCTATACTTGAGGTAAATATTGTTATCAGAAACAGTAATAAATTGGCATGTGTATTCAGGTGCAATTCTGTGAAGAGCTTTGTAGGTCATAACAGCAATACGAAATTAATGTCGATCGTCTTCTGATAGCCATTTTAATTCTTTAAACATAGCGATTGAAGGTCTAGAATACGGTTTTGATAAGACCCACCTAGCAATACGTTTTTGAAAAACGATGAGGCTTGAAAAATGCTGCTTGGCGCAGTTACTGCACGTAACTGACCCATAATCAAATATCGAAGGCATGAATGCTTTATACATGTAAAACACCTCTTTCATCTCTTGTGTTAGACATTAGGATATTTGCCCCAACAGTAAAAATGCTTGACAATTTTATAAATAGTTTGTCTGTCTTAAGGTTCCATTTCAACTGTTGGTCGATATAAACATCAAGTACTTTGTGACTTGTTACAACCTTAATAGAACAATGATTTATAGTCAGGTTTAGAGACGGAGACCGTTAAACGTAAAAAGGAGAAACTATAATCATGCAAGTGACTTCATCAGGATTTAATGCCATTATTGTTTATAGACATTGTTTTGCCTCCAAGGTAAAGTGTCGAAGCGTCCGCATACATATCCATTTGAGCATTGTCGGAAACCAATGGAAGGTCGTTCATAAACAGGAGAAAATGACGGGGGCGTAATATCGAACCTTGTGGAACACCTGATTTTATTATCTTTTCTTCAGACTTATGAATAATAATTTTCACCACCTGAGTTATGTTGGAAACCTATGCAGCAAAATTTCATGGACTACAATGTCAAACGCCCTTTTAAAATCAAGAAATATGCCCCCAATTAAATTACCGGAGTCAATTTCCACCAACCATTTTCCAACTTAAATGACCTTGGGTGACCTTGACCTTTGGCCTAGATTTGTTTTTCAAGCTAGAGGGATGAATTTTGGCCTATGTGTGCAGTTTTGCAAACTTATTGACTTAATTTGATTATGTGCAATGATACATAGGTGAGCGATATTGGGTCATCATGGTCGTCTCGTGTTCAAAGGATATTCAAAGGTTCAGTGTTTTGCAGTAAGCATATAACACTGCCTTATCGGATAATGGATCATGTGTACCTCGTGATAGTCGGCGCGCGATTTTGGGTATGAAAGAGATGGTCAGATGGTTAGCAAGATTTTACAGTAAACTTTCCTGTAAAATTATATCTGTATGCAGCATGGGTGAGAAAAATGTGCACCTTAACCGGGACACGAATCCATGACCCTTCGCTTACAGGGCGAATGCCCTCCCGATCTAACTAACATGCCGTTTACACATTTTCTTCCCAATTGTGATCAATTCATTTCCTAGACATGCGCATCAGGAAAACAAACTTAATCCTAGTTTTTTCTTATCAAATATGTAACTCGAAATATTGACCGTTATAATTACTCCACACTCGTAATTAACACTAGTTTGGAGGTAACAACATTTCAATATGTTGATAGATATGAAAAATTTACGTACTTAAATTATGAAACCATTCATAAAACGCAGGAGTATTTAATTGACCTTTTTCATGTGGTATTATCCAATTAACATTTTCAATCCAAAAATGTAACACAGGCTATTTGCCATTTCATTGGTTGTTGAAAGGTTACGTAAGACATAAGAGCTTGCTCTTTATTGTGTTATCCTTGATAATGATGTCAAATTAAAAGCTCGAACTGATTAAACAGTCTCAGAAATAGTAAGAAATATTTTTCTTAGAGAGATAATAAGATAATAGACAATGTGGTAATAATGTATTCTGCCTAAGGACACTACAACAAACCTTGTCATACTGAGGCAAACGCGCCACCACCGCGTTCTGGCGTCTCCGCATTTCAGGAATATTTCTTGTGTTGTAAAAATCATAGCATTTACCTTACTCCTGTGAAAAAAGATCCCATTTTTCACAGATTCGAAGAGTAACCGTATGATTTAATAATCCATCGTCCTGATTTTAAACATACTGACGTCATAAGAAAGATGACGCCGATTATCTGTCCTTATGTCACGTTACGTACGTCGTTACTAGGACACAACGTTTAGTTACACACATGACAGATCACGACAGAAAGTACAAACCAGATATCAGATCAATGAATTAAATGTTTAACGATAGAAATAAAGAATATTAAAGGTAAAATTTTAACTTATGCTTTTCTGCGTCTTAGATTGAATACCGGGTAAATGACGTTCACATATTGCAAATGCAAGAAAATCTTTGTTTGCCGACTCGGTCAATTCTCTGCACGCCCAAAGATCATCCATTTTTCTTCGAATAAGTGAAGACGTGCAGTCATATTTTCCGATGCGACGCGATGTCTAGTAGGCGTGCAATTTTACAGAAATGAATAAGACTCTGAACGGGATTTTGGTTAGTTTCAAGAATTTCCAGTGAAGGCGTTAGGACTTTATTCTCTCTTATCTATTTCGCTGTCATTTGGTGACAGAGACACAGAATTCAAAGAATGAATTTGAAAGTAGATACTAAAAATAGCTGGATGGTGAACTGAAATGCAGAAAAACTTTTTTCAATTTCTGTTTCACGGGTCAAATACGTGTTTACTCGTGTGAAGTTTTCAAAATTTCATTTGCGTTTTCTTTTTATATCACTTGCTTTTACTATTGTAATAATCGAACATTAAGTTTCATATGCATAGTTAAAGACATATTTGACGGAGTATTTGCCTTCTACAATGAGACAATTTTCCGTTTCGGAAACGGTGTTGGGGCTTTCAACAGATGTTAAATCAGAAAATTGATCACGGAACAACGTCAAACACAGCACACATACACGCAGAGGTATGAATCCTCAACTACGTTATGTATAAGAATAGTTTACAAAATTAAAGTTTGCTTATACACGAGTTAACCGAATCCCCTGTTAATAACACTCTAAGTATTTTCTTACAGAAGTTAATTTCAGTAGTTGTTTAAGAAGCACTAAAAGAAAGGGAAAACCCTTTTGTCGAAACCGACCACTTCTTTTGAATATGCCATTTTGGTCTACTTGATGAGGAGAAAAACTCAAGGTTCTATGACAAGTATTTTTATGTGCATCTACAACAGGGAAACTCTAACGTCTACAAAAAATCGTACGATACAAACCTATCACTTAAATTCCTTTAAGGAAATACATTCACTGAATTTTTGAAAATAATCTATCTAATTCTACAAACAAAAGAGATTCAAGTTGAGTACTTTTATCCTTTTTTGCATAAATGGAACAGTCCGTCTTACCTCGGAAGTTATGACCGCTGAAAATTCCATCACCAGGTCCAATGTTATACAAGTTATACAACTTATGATGGACATTATTGATAGTAATTCTGGCCCGTAGGTGGCTTTAAATCAATTTGTAGCATGCTGCAATTTGTAGCATGACGCTTTGCCGCAAAGTACGTCTGTTTTGTTAACGGTAAATCTATTGCCATGTTTATTGCAGTCTTTCGTTAGTCCCTGCCTAAAGACACTATCAGATGTGGATATTTGCTAAAATTCTATTGCTGGAAGGCGGTAATCTGGGATTGACTGTATGATATATATAACATGTATATGTATGCTGTGATTTATTTCTTGTACTTTGCAAATCCATTGCCTTTAATACAGTTAATATTACAGCTACAGTGTGTGCATGGTCTGCTGGCTTTGCTAATAGAGTATTCATTTTCTGTGTCACGGTGGGTATAATCGTTGGTGGGTACAGTGTTTGGTGATTTTGATGATATTTCTATTTACTTATAACATGTTCTTGATAGTTAGTACTTTATCTCGACCTGATTCAGATTTGTTGCAAAAGATTAAGCAGCGTGTCTTCAGTTTGCTTATATTGTTTTTTCTATAACGTAGCTTTTTATTTTACAGAGTAAATGGATGAGCCTACATTGCAGAGGACATTACGAGAGAAATACAATATCAGTGACCGTTTACTTGCTGAGGGTAGATTTGTTGGACTGATAGGGGATCACGCGACCAGTCTTGTCTGCCTAGGCCTTGGAATTAGATGTCTTGTTGTTGCCAAAATCGTGCTTAGCGGTGACGTCATAGATTATGACCTCATTTCAATAACTCCACTTCCGCTTATTTCATGGTCCTTTCAAAATATAGCAAAGAAGGTCAAGGTAAGCAGTAGATATTAACCAGTTTCCTTTTAACTTGTTGTAGCATTTTTAAGTTCTTGTAATTTACTAGACTACTTGCTTAAATTTTGAGAAAATAACCTTTCTTTAAATGTTGCAAGGGCTTAAGTTTGCTTTATTGTATTCTGAACCTCACTAACCCTCAAAATGAAGATGTTTGCAAAAAACTATCATTTAGAAGGATCCTCGACCAATCGCGATTACACTTTAGCACTTCTAAACAATATATCGCATGGCTGTGTAACATTTACGGATACAATATATTTTCAGGCAGCTTTGTTTCAATTTTGTGATTTTATACTTTGCTTTTATACTTGCGTAGGCCGTTTAAATACGGTGCTGTGATACCAGCTAACCATAATGAAGAAATACAATCACGGAAATACCATGTGACATTTACGTTGCTGTCTAATAAATGTCTAGGCAAACATTTGTCATGCTCTCTAAATTATTTATAACGTAGTTAAAATAGTACAGAAAATTCAAATCATTTTCTCGCAGACTGCACTGCTGCGCTTTCATTCATAATGAAACATCTGCTCAAGCTTGAAAATCGTATAGAAATGTTTTTGAAAGAACCATTTAATTCAAAATCAGGCGAAATCCGTATTCATTTGTAAGGAGTGTCAAAAAACTTAGCACATTTCTTTATGTCTAAGAGACAGAGTGAAACATACATTTTATATTGTGTTTTTGTAAACCAACTTCAAAGACAGGTCCTTGTAGCATAGAGCTCAAACTAAATAGTATACGGTCCGAAAATTTTACTATTGTATCCAAAGGGTAAAATTTCTATGCCTTGGCCAGGAAAACTCTCTGAGGTGGCATTTGCGTTTTATTTACTTTATCGATTCTGGCGTATGAAATCACGAACGCGCAAATAATGGACTTCATATCAACGTAATTGAATAGTAAATAAACTTTGGCACTGAAAGCAATTACTTTGGTTACATTTTTAGATTATTTGTCTTTCGTTTTCTTCTCGATTTCACTGTACTGCCTTCTCGATTCTAGAGTTCGCGACAGGTCAATTGTCCCGTCAGTCAATGAAATGCATTGACACAAACTGAATTTCCCATTTGTCTTCGGACAAGGGCCGAAACTAAACATAAATGACGTTTTACTAGGACACCGCGTGATTGGGCCTAGTTGATAAATGGACCTTTATTAATGATATGTTTTATGGTAATTTTTTTTTTCAAAGATCTTTTTACAGCTGTAATTCAGGACGCTTCTTTGAAAAATCAACCGTATCAAAGGGCGTTTACCTTGTGGTAATACATGTAATAGTAAAACGTGAGAGAAAAGAATTTCGGATGTTATATTACTGTTACTGAGCTCTCTGATACAAGTTCCCCGATCGGAACACCTCGGTTTGATGTAGGGTAACGGAATTTGCTGAGGACTTCCGATTGACTAGTTCCCGTGACTGAAAAAGGTATACTTGCTGCCATGGTAACTGGTGAGTTCTCATTCATGGAGAAGGAGAGTGAGAATGGTACCTGTAAATACACAAAGGCACTTATACAATGGGACTTTCTAAGAGCGAAGAAAAACACGGTTCTCGCCGTAAGAATCTCTGCTGGCAGTGTACATTCTTATGGCGAGAGCCGTTTTATCATCATCATCATCATCATCATCATCATCATCATCATAGTCAGAAAAAACACAAAAAAAAGTTTCGGAAAATGTTTTGCTAACTTAAAACATTCAGATTTTTTAATGTGAAAACTCAATGAAAACCCATTTTAATAACTAAAGAAACTCACCCAACTATGCAATGCATTGGGCCGTTCATTCCATCAACAATAAATCAGCCAGTGAAAGTTATGTAAAATGTATACGTCATAGCATTTTCCCCGTGAGACGCTTTCCGCCATATTGCATCAGTTTATATATTGCTTCGGATGATTCTACAAGGAAGGAGGGGCTGGCATATCTGTTTAACAAATTGTTTATCTCCACAATATTAAGACTCTGTGTGTAAATTATATTTGCACAGGTTTATTTAATATTCTGGAATATTCTTTAAACCGGCAACATTTCCTACCCTTGTAGTCTGTAAAATTGTTGGAGAAGCTATGTTTATAAAGGCATGCTTCAAAAGCATGCGCGGCGTCTTTGATGCTTTGCATCAAACTTCTTCTTGTTGATAAATGGAAATCTTTTATGTTTTCTACAAGTGTTTCTTAACGCTGATAACATGTTATTTATTTGAAGAATGTTATCTGAATGTGTTAACTATTCTAGTGTGTTTCATTTTCAGATACGGAGTCAGTTCAAAGCAACCCAGGTGTTCCAGATGTGTACAAGCGCAAACCAAGCCGAGGTTTGGGACAATTTTACCGCTACTATAAAAGACGTTTATATGCCAAGGCAAGGTGAAACATGGTGCATTGCCACACTTCATTCTCCTAAAACAACACAAAGTTCCCCTACATTAAGTATTACACATTTTGACCAAACGTCTTTAGCTACAAGTCAAAACAATTCCAGACAAAAAACTTCCGGTATGTCAAAACCTCTGTCTCAAGGAAATGAGTCATATACATCTGCAACAAGGTCATCAGATTCCGGTATGTCAACACCTCTGTCTCCAAGTAATGAGTCATCTTCATCTGCAACAAGGTCATCAGATTCCGGTATGTCAACACCTGTGTCTCCAAGTAATGAGTCATCTTCATTCGCAACAAGGTCATCAGATTCCGGTATGTCAAAACCTCTGTCTCCAAGAAATGAGTCATCTTCATCTGCAACAAGGTCATCATATTCCGGTATGTCAAAACCTCTGTCTCCAAGAAATGAGTCATCTTCATTCGCAACAAGGTCATCAGATTCCAGTATGTCAAAACCTCTGTCTCCAAGAAATGAGTCATCTTCATTCGCAACAAGGTCATCAGATTCCGGTATGTCAAAACCTCTGTCTCCAAGAAATGAGTCATCTTCATTCGCAACAAGGTCATCAGATTCCAGAATGTCAAAACCTCTGTCTCCAAGAAATGAGTCATATACATCCGCAACAAGGTCATCAGATTACGAACAGCAATCGTTTTCACAAAGATCCAACATTTCCCGATGCAGCTCGACGATATCCTATCGTTCTATCTCATCTCTTCCGAGATTTGATTCCCGGTTATCAGAAAGCTGTGTTTCCCTTCCGACCAAATTACCTTCACAAACTGATGAATATAACCACAGGTACATGGCGTCAACAAAAAGTTACAGCGTTGACCTACTTGATGTTAAGTTTGAAAGGTTTGTAAACGATGCTAGAACAAAGTCCGGTGATTATAGAGACCCTTATACCACGTGCACGTGGGCTGGTTCTGCTAACGACATGATTGAAGAGAGCGATCATAAAGTGAGTATGTCGAACAATTTTATTGAAGAAATTGACATCTCGTTCAAAAATATGTCTAATGAAGGAGGAGGAAACGAAAAGTCGGACAGCCGAGTACGCGGATTTTTAAAAAGGGTTAAGTTTTGTTGCACTGGCAAAAATCAGACGGAAGTTAAAAAGTCTTAATTTGTAACTGAGTATCTTTTGTTAAATTATATATGTATGTAAATAAAAAAAACGAATAGCAAAGAAATATAGAGTTATCAAAATATTCAACGTCGGTTGTCACTTTTTCACCAATAGTTTTGTCCTGGTGTGTAATACAGCACCATAAATAATGTTTATTTTGATTGTTTATAGTCCCGGCCGACACTGGGATATCTCCCTTGGTGAACTTGACAAGAGTCCTGACAGCCGCAGGCTAAAGAGGGACACATACAGATACAAGTGAATCGGGGTACCAGACCATAGCTCTTTTACGAATAGACCCCTTGATCCTTTTATGTGCCCAGTGTATTGCACCGATATCTGGGTTTCTACGAAGTTCATCTCTAGATGGGTGGGAAACATAAAAGCTTTTCTGAAATTTCGAGTGCCTCGACCGCGATTCGAACTGGGGACCTCCAGATTGGTAGTCCAGAGCGTTAACCACTCGACCACCGCTCAACCTCACGCACCAAAATCCTTATCATTGACCCTTGTCCTGTTTCTAGAAAAGGTTAGTGCAGCTTTGAGATACAAAGTATCGGTAAGTTGTCCATTGCACGTAACCATTTAATAAAACATCTAGTGTAGACCATGATCAAATTTCAGGATCGCGTTTGCTTTAATTATAGTCTACATTGGTCATCTACAATCATAGCACATCTGCCTATGACCTAATAAATGCTTACTACATAAAGTCAATTAAGTGACGAGTCTATAAAATTTAAACTAAATTAAATATACAGAGGTAATCATTTTGTTATTAATTTTTACAGAGATAATGATTTAAATAAAGTTGTCTGCAACAAAAGAGAATTTGTAACATTGAAAAGTGATGAAATAAATTTCTCTTTCACGACAAGAGAGGTTAAAAGTTATTAATGATATTTAAACTGACAGTACTTTTTTCCCCTTTCTTTATGAGAGTTTTATTTTGTAAGACCGCCGCTATAAATATGTACGATACGAATAACTGAGACATGTACAATAAGGATTCGGGATCAACATGTTTGCAATGACTTTCACCTTAATGCACCATAGCACAAATTATCAATTACTGAAAACAGTTCTTCGTAATGAATGAAAAGAATCATGTACTGGTATATCAATAAATTTACACCTGAAGGATAATGGCTTCTGACACAATTTGCGTTTCACGCTGCACCTGCGGGCTGTTTTTGCAACATTATCTAAATAAGTTTTCTAAACCGAGACTGTGGTGAAATGAATGAAGAAATCAATAACGCTACATTTACTTCCAGAGAAGCTTTAAGAAAAAACAATACTTGAAAATGCGTGCTCCCGGATTCAATATGAGAGAAAATGAATGATGAAATAATAATGTAATATAATACATGAAGCAATAAGAGAGCACCAAACCAATATAGGAGAACTAACGTACAGCGACATACCCGGTACTGCATAAAGCTCTTTGAGTATAAGGAATTTACCGAATCAAAAATTTCTTGACGCGAACACTGTATTTTTTTTACAGTTTGTCCTACTTTCTGATCCGATCAAATGCTCCAATTTCATTAAAAAAGCAAATTGTATTCTTCATATTGACCCAATATCTCCAATATGAAAATAGTTATTTCACTTATTTATCTAAAAAGTGGGACTGTGACATCACAGAACTAAGCTCCGCCCAAATCTCTATACATTTCAATACAAATACTGTCTGCATAGACGGGAAAAACTGTAAGCCGGTTATAGGTCCATATTACAGGAATACACAAACTTATTGCTTCGGTTAGCTAACGCTCCCTCGCAATAAATGTGCTCATTCCTGTAACATAGACCTACAACCTATACGTGTCTTTGTGTTTAGTTTTTTGGTTTTTTTTTTGTATGTTTTATTATTTATGCATTAGTATATAATTATTTTACTACACGTGTCTGTTAGTTATATTTCATAAAATGAAAAACAGTGGAGCGCTATTTTGCTTCGAACGCAGGAGTGTAACAGCTTCGTGCATATTCAATTAAAATGATAAGCATTTTAAAGCAAAAATGTTGGACAAAGGCAAACAGTTAAATTCGAAAAGGAAATGAAAAACAAAGAAACGCATTGCATTGACTTCATCTTTTTCTGATTTTTTATATTTGGTCAGTTAAGGCTAATAACGTGCAACAGATTCAGTAGACGAGCACATTTGTCATTTCTATTCACTGCATTGTATCCTGATGTATAATAAGCTTAATGTCTACAATGGTCATGTAGAGCGCTCATATAATGTTATACGCCTGTTACAGTTCAGCAATTCAAATGGAAGCAATTTCTGGGATCGACATCCAGCCCCAAATTCAACTGAACGATGATTTTCAAACACAGAGATATGTTGCATACGCAAGGCAATGTGATCACAATTCATCTCTACATTGTAAACTGGAGATTTAACATTAAAGAAATCTGCGAAAACATACTTTTGTAATCTTTATTCGGCATTCGGCTCAACATTGATTTAATAGAGCTCTGGATTCAACCGAAACACACAAGCATGAACTCGTAATTCGGGTCTGCATTAGCGAATGCATCATGCTTAAAAATTCCCGAATACAGAGCTGAATATGATCTGAAAAGTAGATCGTTTCGTAACTTAAGTTAAACGCATAGTTGTAAGCTCTGCATTTGAATAAAGGTTGGTTTTCGAAAGCAAGCTGTGGGATCGTTTTCATACGATTTCATAGCTATGCATTACGATCTCATAGCTATGCATTATGATCTCACAGCTCTGCATTACGATCTCACAGCTCTGCATTACGATCTCACAGCTCTGCATTACGATGCATAGCTACGCACTACGATCTCACAGCTCTGCATTACTGTCTCACAGCTCTGCATTACGATCTCACAGCTCTGCATTACGATGTCATAGCTATGCACTACGATCTCACAGCTCTGCATTACGATGTCATAACTATGCACTACGATCTCACAGCTCTGCATTACTGTCTCACAGCTCTGCACTACGATCTCACAGCTCTGCATTACGATGTCATAGCTACGCACTACGATCTCACAGCTCTGCATTACTGTCTCACAGCTCTGCACTACGATCTCACAGCTCTGCATTACTGTCTCACAGCTCTGCATTACGATGTCATAGCTACGCACTACGATCTCACAGCTCTGCATTACTGTCTCACAGCTCTGCACTACGATCTCACAGCTCTGCATTACGATGTCATAACTATGCACTACGATCTCACAGCTCTGCATTACGATGTCATAGCTACGCACTACGATCTCACAGCTCTGCATTACTGTCTCACAGCTCTGCACTACGATCTCACAGCTCTGCATTACGATGTCATAACTATGCACTACGATCTCACAGCTCTGCATTACGATGTCATAACTATGCACTACGATCTCACAGCTCTGCATTACTGTCTCACAGCTCTGCATTACGATGTCATAACTATGCACTACGATGTCATAGCTACGCATTACGATCTCATAGCTCTGCATTACTGTCTCACAGCTCTGCATTACTGTCTCACAGCTCTGCTTTACGATCTCACAGCTCTGCATTACGATCTCACAGCTCTGCATTACTATCTCATAGCTCTGCAGTTTTAAAATAACAGCTCTTCGAAAGAAAATGCAAAAACGATTGCAACAAAACTGTTTCTGAAGGGCTTCACATACTTGTTGAAGGTAAACATCTTTGTTTACTCAAAATTGTCGTTCAGAATTACTGATAATGTTAAGTGCGCACATTTACACCACAACAATGTACGTTACCAGATCACTTTGTACACAACTGATGTCTGTAAGAGAAGATTTCTATAGAATGCATCCGAATGACCCTATTTCGCTTTAAAGTTTTACCGTTTCAAAAGTGCATTAGAAGTATGACAATTATGCCTGGTCATGCTGTTATAGAGAAAATAATAGGTTTGGCATGGTCTTAATTGAGAAGTCATGGCTCTCTGTTCTATGTATTTACACTCTGGTTACAGATGTGATTGAAATCGATTGACCCCTTTGTCTGGTCTATATATAAATAAAGTTACAGTGAACTTTCCATACAACTCGACCATACCCATTCAAGTAACATTATATAAAATGAGAATGGCTTTATTTCTCTTTGTTTTATAATGACAATAACTATTGATTGACATACATGTACGTGTATATCACAGCTCTGACCGATAAAGCGGTGAGACAGGATACTATTATAGGTAGTAATAAGTAGATCACAGAAGCACTCAATCGTTAAATGCTGTTCAGGTCATTCTTCATTCTTGGTCTAAGACTTAAGGACTATCCCAGATATGTGATAAGAGAACAGATGATAATCAGTACATGTTTTGTTAAAGATTCTTAAGTAAGTGTGTAGCCAATGTAGTTTTGAATTTCTTGAAATTTGCATTATGTCCAGAAAAGGAAGCAGTGAGAAAAAAAAGAGACATCGGAAGGCAAACAACGGACGATGAAGGGCAGGTCATTCACATTGATCACCTTCAGCTTGAAGGTGGTGGTCAATATCTTAGACAGAGCCTTCATTAAATATTTTCACGTCAGTGCACTTTGTGTCTTTTGTTATAAATCTTTTATAATCAGACTGTGTTGGCCAAAAGAAATACATCAACAATAGAAGATATTTGTTTGTTTTGAGCGGATATGCAATACATGTATTTCTAAACGAAAAGTGGTACAAATTTGATATTTTCACGAGCGCAAAGTGGGATGATAACATATTTGTCTCATATATGTATCTGTTAATGGAAATAAAGCAAAGACAATGCCAAGCATAAAATATACAGAAATCAAACAACACAACACTTGGAATATCACGTTCGGAAAGTCTTGTTCAGATTTCAGATGATTCGTTAAGCAAGATTAAAATATATTCTCACTGTGTTTGAAGTTAATGAAGTACAAGGCGTAGTCTGTCGCCTAACAACTTGACTCACACTTCGTTTACTTCCAAGGTCTACAGCAATTGATATCATCGATTTGCTGACATACGCAAAAGATCATACTTCCTGAAAAAAAAAGCGGAAACGTTGATAACTTCCACTCAGATCTGCGTGTTTTTGCAAAAGTCACAAACTAGTTCAACAGCAATCAATGAGAGGTGATTTAAGCGTTACCCTTGACTTTAATCGTAGTATTTCAATGAACTAAAAGCACATTCACACCTCTCTGTACAGTCACACCTCTCTGTACAGTCAACCTCTCTGTACAGTCACACCTCTCTGTACAGTCAACCTCTCTGTACAGTCAACCTCTCTGTGCAGTCACACCTCTCTGTACAGTCAACCTCTCTGTACAGTCAACCTCTCGTTACTAAGCTTCCGACGTCATAGACCATAGCAATAACAAAATATCGTTTCTGTTCAGTAGTTCAGTGTGAAGCCGCGTGTGTTTTCCTAGTAACTAAATGTGTTTGATTAAAACTTGAAATGTAGTAAAAGAAACAAGCATTTGCAATAACTGACACATGTTTAACGAAGATTTGAATCAACGTAATACCAATGTGAATCACTTTATTTCACAAGGCCCAAAGTTATCACTTTTAGAAACAAGTTTTTCGTAATAAATAGTTCATGTACCGTTTATACCTGAGAATACCGGCATCTGACACACAATTCGTGACATGCCGCACCTGCGGTCTCTCTAAATAAGTTTTCTTGTGAAATGAATGGTGAAATTAAAAATGCTGCATTCACTTCAAGAGAGGCTTAAAAAAACGATACTTGAAAACATAAGTGCTCATGGATTTGATATGAGACAAAATGAATAATGATATTTATAATAATGTCATATAATACATGAAGCAATAAGAAAACACCAAACTAATACATGAGAACGTCATATAAACGTGCATGTAAATTGATTCGACAACAACCAGATACCTTATAATGCTCTTTATGTACATTAAAAAATCTACCAAAGCGAATCTTTAAAAGCTGACGAACAGACAGACGGACAGACCGACAGGACATACACTTCGTATTGGGAAACATAAATATTGAGGCTACAGTGATGGTCTTTGCACACTGCACAATGTCACCTACGGGGTACGGGTATGTGAAGTATGAAGTCAGTCTGACTCTATGTCACCAAGTTATGATATTGACAAATAGAAAGGGGGACAACTAAACAAAGTTATGGTTATTGACACTTCACCAAAAAATGTAATTTGAAGGAATTCCCACCAGTACTTTTTGAGTTATGCTCAAGAAAAACATAATTCAATTGCGGGAGATCAATCACATATAAAGCAATACTTGGTTATGGTTCTTGTGCACTGCACTTCCCTTTGATGCCCATTTTTGATGTGTGATATTTGAACGGATTTCCTTCAGTACTTTAAGAGTTATGTTCCGGACAAAGGGGGTAATTAAAAAAAGGGCTCTACTGTAACATCATAATTTCTTTGTAGGTATAATAATGAAAAAGATTTTCTCGAAATGCTATATTGATTTTCACTTGTTTTGTTGAATCAAGGACTTATTTTTACATTTTATGTTTTAATAATCATTTTTGAGAAAGTTAAATTTTCCCCAGAAACTGTTGGCGAGCAGCTATGTATAGAAACAAATTTCGATCTCAGAGCTCTGCATTCGCCGAAGTAAAACAAAAGTATGATCCTCTGGCCCTGCATTTGTAAATCGCTTTAAAATGTTCTAGGTACATTGATAAATGTCAGCAGAAAGTTTCTACATTGCTTAAAAGGGACAGAAATAAAACGTATATACTTAGTCAGGAAATTGTATATGATACGATCTGAACCCTCTTAGCCTACTCAGATTTATTAGGATAGTATATTTACATACGTTACCAAAACGCATCGTACGTAAGAAGTGAATGTTTGTAAGATAATTTCATTGTTGTATGTCTCCAAAGGAACCCTATGTCGCATTATTTTTCTAAAGTTTGACCTTTAGATTCGTTGTTTTGGGCAGTGCAGTGAATGTATGACAATGTACGCCTTGTCTGGCTGTTTCAGAGAAAATAATTGGCTTTGTATGGTCTTAATTGAGAAGTCATAGCGAGAGCCAATAAAACCGTCGATCATGTTCTGTTCTATACATTTATACTTTAGTTACAATTGTGATTGAAATTGATCGACCCTTCTGTCTGGTCTAGATACTAATATAGTTACACTGAACTGTAGAATACATGTAACTCATTGAGAAGACTTGTTTATAACCTTTCCGTAACATTTTCATAATTTGATTAGTCACTGATCCGTAATAAGAACTTAACGGACCAGGCAGGTTATATAAACTTGAATTTTCCCTTTCTTGTACCCTACGTCAGACATGTTGGATGCGTTTGCAGTTTTTCAGTGAACAAGGGAAATCTCAGCTCCACTGACACTGTAATTCATCTACAAATTACAGTTACAAGTCAAAGTTTGAACGCCACCAAATGTAGTGGGGGTTGCGATAAGTAGTAATGTTGGATTTAATGTATGGTGATTAACCAAACCTAATCTTTTTGCACTCTAATTTTGTATATGGCTGACCATTTGTTAATGTTTAATGCTAAAAAAGATGATTCTACGTCAAGTCTATAGGCATTGTTTCCTCTGTATGAATTATCAAATCATTGAAATAATTTTTTTTTTTATTTTCCTAAGTAAAGAATTCTAGCATATAAATTTGCTTCAATTTATATTATTCAAATTATTTCCAAGATATAAATTAATTTGTTCCCACTATATAAATAAAGTTAATTCCACTCCGGCGAGGTTTTGATCTCTGATCTCCCGCGTGCCAAGCGGGGATACTTTACACTGCGCTATCGCATTGAATTTTAGAGCGTATAACTTCGTTTTTAACCAATACAGACGTTTGTTTCGGAATGGCGGTACAAATTTATGTAAACAAACGAATTTAACTTCCCAGACACTTTAAATAAGAAGTGGACACATCATAAACTTGGTAGTTTCGTAAAGTATATTCAACTATCTGTTAGTAGTCATTCGTTTAAAATCGGCTATTTACGTAAAATTTAGACTGGTTCGCGATCTCAAATCAAAAGACCGCTTGTTACAAAAGAACACACTGTGAAATCAGTTTACAGTCTAAAAGGAGTTACGTCACCCCATGGAAATTTTACTTGCTGCATTCCAATTTACACGCCACCTCCAGGTGGCGTGTCATAAGGCAGGTTTCGATGGATAGATCGAAATTGATTTCGTTCGTTAGATGCTTATTGTTGGTACATACACACATCATGATGAACAAAACAGTTGAACAAACATACCTCTTAATTGACTGGGGATTGAACCGGAGTTCTCTGCACAAATGATGTATAAATTTTTTGGTACATTGGCCATTGTGTGTCAAGGACTGTCCTTTGTGATAAGCGAATAGGTGATAAGCTGAATATTTGGAAAACCCTGTAGCGATATATCTTACGGAATTGCGTAAGAAAGTTTCGTTACGTTTCGTCTAATCTAGGCTGTTAAATGTCATAAACGGTGCTTGAAACAGTTAAAATAACACTGAAAACCATCGTAATTCTTCAACCCACTGCAATTGCATTACAGAATAGGTGAATACTGTGTACATATGTTTCGATTGAGAGCGCAGACAGAGCTAATTTTGGGTAATTCAAGGGTCATAATCCGGAAGTGTTTCGGGCGATTGCGCTTGTTATCAATTTGGTCGAGATATCATGCTAACAAACATTTTGATCAAGTTTGGTGAAGATGAAAACTGTTTCGACTTAGAGAGCGTACTAGGCTAATTTTATCTCTTTTGGATAACTCAAGGGCCATAATCCGGAAGTGCCTCAAGCGATTTTGCTGGTTATCTAACTTGACCTAGATATCAGGATAGGCGCATACTTCTGTGCGCACGCCACTTCAAAATTCCTGTTTTCTGAACATAATCAAAGATGAATTGGCAAAACAAAACACACATTAAATCAAAGTATTTTAGAAACTTTATTCACAAGTTTCATAACTGCTCATCACATAACAGTCTTTAAAATCACATAACAATATTTTCATAAATGTATGAACACTATTAACAAATGCTTTTTAAAATAAAAGGTAAATGATATTTTGCTAATAAAAGTTTGAATACACAAAAGCACTAAAGGAAAAAATGGGGATGATTAAATATTTTGTGTCATAAAGCACTATACCTGCTTGTGAAAATAAAGCAAAAGAAATAACAAACGTAAAATATACAGAAATAAAACAAACAATCAAACAACAAAGCACTTAGAATATCACATTCGAACAGTCTTATTAGAATTCAGATGATTCGTAAAGCGAAATAAAAAACAGAAAATTAATAAGAATTTCTCACTATTGTATGTTTAAAAGTTAAAGGAGAATAATGTGGAGTCTTTGGCTGAAAATGTGTCGCCTATCAACTTGCCCTACGCTTAGTTTACTACTACGTGTTTTCCTAGAGATTTGCTCAAACAAGATCTTCTTAATATACACTCGTGATGAAAGTCTTTTTTCAGTAAACAATATATGTTTATAGTTCACAATGATCAAGTTTAGTTTACGTCGTGGTTACGAACACAAGGGAAAATAGTTGAAATTGCTTCCACTCAGATCTGTATGTTTTGCAAAAGAAAATGTGTAAGTCACTAACTCATTCAACGGCAATCAATAAGGTGTGATGCTCTCGGTGTTTGTCGTAGTATTTCACCGAGTTAAAAGTACAGTCGCACCTACGTGTACGAGTTCATCTATAACATACAACTTTGTATAAAGCAGAATTCAATACAAATATTGTGCTTTTCACTAGTTCAATGTGAAGCCGCCAGTGATTTCTTAGTTGTGAAATGCGTTTGATAAAAATCAGAACTGAAATTTACAAACATTCGAAGATAATGCAGATCATTTGTTAACAAAGTATTGCAGTATTTGCGGTTGATCGATGCATGGTTTTACAGTTTCAACATTTACGTCACATTCTACTAGTTTTCTTACCATTTACACATCTTATTAATCTGATCACTTACACAGATAACCAATGAATGGTATGCATACAGAGAAGTAAGGCATAGTACCTCATTCTACCACTATTCTATTACAGTTGTACTCTCGAACTAAAAATCTATCACCGTTCAAACACTCTTTTATACGGTCGCAGAGAAAAGATACATTTTTATTACGTGAACTTCTTATGTATCTGGTATGCCCTTTTGTTTGTTCTATAAAAATTGCTCTGTTAAAAGTCTTACATTATTGACTGTGTGTTTAAAGTCAATGTCGCTTCTGGTTGACATCGTCCATGCACGTGTCACAATTAATTTAAGAAACAGTGCAGTAAATATATTTGAAATGATAATGATTCTTACACTGTAATACATACGTAAATGAGACAAACTGCTACACGAAAAAAGCATAAGGCACATATCTATTTAAAAAATAAGTGTTTGTCATGTACACAGAAGCCATCATCGCACGTATCAGTCTCTTAAGTGGTCAACAATCTGTGCAAAAGTTGAATAACTTGATATCAACATTGCTAGAAAGATGTCTTTAAATGTAAATACTCTCTACTAACAACTTACAGTCTTAATCACATCTAGCTTGTAGGAGAAACACATTGTACGTTAACGTTGCACAAGTGGTTTCACACATTACCATTTGGCTGGTTAACTGCTATCTATCATCAACCTAACAGAGTACCTTCTCTTGAGCATTTCCACTAGCTTACATCGTATTATAAAACACTTACATAATGTTGAAAATAACCATTACTAAAACAAGTGACGTTCACAAATACATTTTGCAGAAGTTTGTGTCGACAATAAAAATAGAAAATAGCAGACATATGATTGATAGCATAAAGAACGAATGTACCGCAAGAAATGAACGCTGCATATGTTAACTGGAGTGACAATGAGAATACTTATCGTACGGTTTGCTTTTTTATTGGTTATTTTATGCACCAAATATGTATGCATTCATATATCGCACATCGTTCCAGTGCATCCTATTATTCGTTATAACCACTACCGTACATGTATTCTATATTTACTTGAAACGTTTTTGTTATTTAATAATGTTATTTGGATAAATATATATTTGTATAAACTGAAACAAAAACAGATATTTGTTTCTACGTTTCTGGTTCAGTAACCTGGCAATCAGAAAAGACATATCTACACTTCGTTTATAGTGTTTTCCTAGAATAAACGTATTTCTTACAAACTATGTTCGCCTGATTAAAAAAACGTCTACTAGATGTTCACGCTTGTAAATTGGTATAATTTCTTTTTCACGCATTTTGTTTGTGAACACAGTGCTAACAGTATTACTTGGAATGCTAACATACACAAAAGACAAATCTATACATACTGTCGGTCTTAAAAGACAAGGTAACAGAACATCTAAAGTTCTTTTTTCGATTATATCTTTGTTTACTCAAAATGACGTCATACGAAGGATGACAGGTTTGCAGATTCATATTCCGTTTCTTCAATTATTACTGTCACTCTAATTCATGTAGTATAGGCTAAACTTCTACATGTCAAAACGTTCATAACATATTTGCTTACCATTTCAGATAACATAATATGTTCATAGATAATAGATAAATTTATAAATTGTTTATAAACAAACAGGGCATTGTTTCAAATGAAACATAGAACACTTGCAGCGCGGTTGAAATGAACACGAAATACTAAAAAATATAGTTAACAAACTGTCAAGAAAAACATAAATAATAATAGCTGTATAGGAATATAATGACACGTGCTTCTGCTAGCATTAAAAATTGACATATATATCTAATATTTAAATTATAAAACTGTTTCATATTGCCATATAATTATTACATTTTTATAGAAACTGAATGTTTCATTTGGTTAGAATCAAGCAACTTTATGTTCCCATTTATTTGAAATCATATACCACCTTGCAAATAACATTTTATTTCACGTTCTTTTGTATAAAGTATTAGGCCAGTTTCTTAATAATTGAAAATTTGTGAACACCGCTGGAAACAAATGTGCTGCATCCTTGTTTGACTGTTAATATTGTATCAAATCAAAAGCTATATGCGCCACTGTAATATTTGCATCAAGTGAAAAAACAACAACATAAACACATCCGCATATATAAAAAAATCAAGCATACATGTGTAAGACGTCACAGATTCACAATTTTAATACATGGCCGAAGATCATAAACATCGTGGTGCTATTGGCAATGGCTGGTAATTGTTCTACAAAAGAACTTAATCCAACGTAGTCCTAAAAGTAAGTCGAGTCTCAAAGCTCATTTTTCGGCCAGCTACATACCAAATCTCCGAATCTGAACTTACAGAACATAATCATATCTGGAACCTTACTTTTAAATACCAGATACTGCATAAAGCTACTCGACCTCAAATTTTGGTAAAAAAAAAACTGTCTGACATTAACATATTTTAAAATGAATTTTCAACTTAAAAGGTTTCAGTATGAATGCCTGTGTTGAAATTATTCGCGACTCAAGCGTTCAAACACTTTGAAATCTCAATATTAACATGTAGTGTAGAGGTGCTGTCAAACTAACCACACCGACATTTTTTTCATTAGATGTTAATTTTCACCTGCATTGTTGATTCTAGCATTTACGTTAACGTTTTATGCTGTAATATAAAATCTTTGAGAATTGTTTTCACCAGAAAATGTGGGCGAGTAGCTTGAAAGGTGTTTCAATTAAAGACATTAATACATGTACATTCAAAAGTTCAAAACAGTGTGTTTAAAAGAACAATAGAGTTAAAGACGTTATTCTTACAATATTGAAAACTTCCTTGAACGAAACTAAGCTCTTTGTCGCGCAGTGTTATCAAGAAACAAACAAAAGTAACTATCTCGAGACAGGATGAAAGACTTGGAATTCACAGAAAATAAATTTGACCTTTGAGATCTATTATTTACAGCTATATACATTTACAAGTTCGGGATTGTATTCTGGAAATGATATTTATCCTCAACAACAATTTATGTACAAGTTTAACAATTATTATTTACCAATAGAGCACAACACTTTGAACATTTTAAAATATGTGCGTCAATACCCAAAATATAATGTCTCCCAACTATATGTCAAAGTTATACATATCTTGTGGCCTCAAGAACAAGCCATGCTGACTCCGAAAGTCAAATATATGACTTCAGACAAGTCATCAAACAGAAACGTGCATATGTTTTCAAAGTTTTCAAAACTTCAAATAACTTATGATGTCTTGCACACATTCTACAAGACATGAATGATTAACTCAACTAATTTCTACTGACATACGGACATTCTGTACGCCACACAATGGTTTCTTTAACAGCTCCAATGATGCCGTGTAAACACTTTATGCACTCTGTGTCAAACAATTCAGGCTGTTTACAAGTACATGCAGTTTTCTGATGTATGCTCAAACCACTCCTGGTTCAAACTTTATGTGGCCAACTGTCGGTTCATATGATCCCGCGAGATAATAAACGTCATCTGTGTTCTCATGAGAAATGACGTCCACTCGACGTTTATAGTCTGCGTAAGAAATTACTTCGCATTTATGAGAAATTGTTTGAACATCATTTTCATCTTCATGGTCAGACCGGAAAAGTGCTCCCTAAATAATAAAAAAGGCAAAATAAAATTAGAACAATGAAAAAAAGACACATGAAAGACTGTACATGTTTATAAAGTTCTAGACCATGCATGAACAGGCTCCAATGTGAACAATTTCAACTTATTATATAAGGCCAATACTACAGTAAATTTCCTGTAATAAAACCACAATTAGGGTTCCACCGTTGCTCGATATTTAAATATGAGTAAATTAAATCATGCATTGATAATGTTACGTATATGACGCACTCTTTATACCCTGCTGAAGAGAACTATATTTACCTTCATATTTTGCAGCCGTTTACCACCTTTTGTTTCCTCTGGGTGATAAAACCATTTTACCTTGACCACCATCTGACCACCCCATCCCTCCCAGAAACTCTCAATACGTCCAACGTACGGCAAATTTGGCCGCCCTGTAGAGAGAAACACGGCGGCTTCCCCCACCTGTAAAAATCGCAAAATATTATAACTATTTCAGGTCTGCTAACCATTATATCACTTGTGCAATGTCCGTTTACTAAACAAACTTTTAACAAGTAGCACTCATATATTAAGTAAGTGAGAAACAAGAGCGCCGGCAACACTGATGCATGCTCCCTAAAGCTCATACGTTCGTTGTGTTCTTGCAAATGAAATCTTTATAGGTTTAAATTCACTTACGTAACCATTACAATTGAAGACATAATAAAGAACGATATGCAATCATAGGCGTAGATAAAGTTATGCATCTTGAAGACTTCACTTTCTTTTAATATCCTCTTTCATTGTGTTAAAATGCAAGTAAATCTCTCCAGCGGTTTTTGTGCTATTTTTACTTCAAGTGAACTTTTACACGATAAATGATCAGTCAAAAGGAGACAAGATAGAGTTAATGTTATTAGACACTGCACTTCCTCTAACTGTCTTCTATCACTATGTCCAATATGAATAAATCTGTTTCATGGTTTCGGAATTATGTTTCGGACAACGAAATAATTTCTTACGATAAAGGGATGTAACTAAAATGGGGTCAGCTAGAGTAATGGTTCTTGGTCACTTATCAATGTTTGAAGTATCAACTTAATCCCTTTAATACCTTTTGCAACATGATCCGGAAAAGCATATTACATAAATGGAGATAATTGAAAATGGGGTCAGCTACAGTTATAGTTCGTTGTTATTGCACTTCCTCTTACTGTTAATACGCTACATTATGGTTAAGTCTAGAGCAGCCATGCCTGAGTTAAACATCTTTAGATAAATGATCTTCTTTTTACATTGGATATTCATAGACATTTTTCTTCTTAACAGGTGTGCAGCATAACAATGAACCTATCGAAACAACTGAAGTTGAAAACAATTTCTTCTTGTTTTTATTCTCGCTGTGAATGTGGCGTTTATGTTGTATCACAGTAAACAGTTTATCAGAAACATTGAACAAAAGTAAAACGCATTTATTGTAGCTGGAAAAAAGTTGAATTTCATAGATATATATACATGTATATGACTGATGACTGATGAAAATAATCAATAGATGAAACAAGAAGACGGAAAGATGACAATATGAAACAATGAGCTTTAAATGAAATTTCAAGTACATGACAATGAATAAAGCGAAACATAGAAAATGTAATATGAAAAGCAATTTCCCAGTTATCGGTAAAGCTAAATGAAAATGCTAAACTAAAAAAGATGAAATGAAGCTGCAATGTATGTAGTGTAAAATGTACAAGTCTAGTAAATGACGGTTCAGTTTGAGCATAAATCAAGTTTTTACTTCCTTTTAAGGACACATATTCACGAATGAATATTCATTTATGAAATTTGCGATGACACTGCCATGGCTGATGTTACCCTCTTAAAATTTCTGTTTTATCTCAATGTCAAAAATAGGTCACGGAAGGCAAATGATGATTGTAAGTTTTCACGACAGAAGGAATCTCGGGAAGACAGATTTCGTGGGCATATATAGGTGAGACAATGACATTTAAACTACTTCCATAGTGAGATGATGCGTGCATGATCTAATGCAATAATGTACCGATGATATGACTTGATACCTACCGATATGCTTTCTCTACCACGAACAACTGTTTTATAATATTCTTTCTTTGCTTTGCCTTTCATACCAGGGCGTTTCGTACAGCTTCCAGACCACACCCACAGGTCTCGTGGTCGGAAAAGAGTAACTGCAAGATATACCTGTTATTAGCACCTAAAGTATATTCCTTCACTCATTCGAGTTAATCTTAGTACAATTTCATTCCTTTAAAAATGAAAAATGACATGGACTCAAACTTAAAATTTGATTTAAAGTAGGGCTACCATTTTAGGTTATTAAAAACCTTAGAGGGTTATTTGTCCTTCATCAAATATTTCACACTGCTTCATAAACATAGGCTTTTCGGCACAAAACACAACGAAAATAGAAATAAAACTGTGTTTTGCATCTCCCTTCGCCAGACTTCAACGTCAAAAGTATCCATATTTTACTGATAGAGCAGAAAACAGAAATTGAGCCATATATTATTTGCATATATTATTTGCATTTCGTTTTGGCTTTAAACTGACGTATCAGTAGCCTGGATTTCGATTCTTAATTTTGTAAATTTCGATCCTTATGGAAGCGTCAAGCTGCTTTTACAAATAAAATACAGAACAAATATAACACAAGATATTCTTTTACAAAAACTGAATTATAGAAACACTATCTTACTCATGCAACACTGTATTGTTCTTAAATAACTCCATTGCTTACACACAACAAGGCCTCATAAGAGAATGCGTACAAGCACGTTTAGAATTTGCTAAGGAATACGGATGAAAAATTACGAAAGTAACACTAAATGTTTTGGCTGTGCAAAACTGTCATGACATGTATAGATATAAATGGATTTGATAATATATTTCTGGTATTATGATGTCCCGCAGAAGCTAATGAGTGATCAGTAATATTGTGCACATGTGACAGTCAGGATACTAACTGTCACAAGGCCTTTTTTAACTTTTTAAACGTGTTTGAAAATGTAGATTTATAATTATACTCATCGATGTTCTTCACTTGCCGTAAAAAAACAAGAAAACAAACGAGCTCACAGGGGAACAAATATGTAGGAACATAAACAGCAAACATAATTCCAAATTCACATAAAAAGAACAAATACATGTACATATACTTAAACAAATCGCTTAAAAAACTGAAAAACAACACTTTTTCACCGGTGACGCGGAATGCATTTTTACTAGAAATGCAAATTCTGAAAACAAACCAGATATTTGACTGTTTTGAGCAATTAAAGCGTATATACCCTGCTGATCTGATGCCGTGCTGTTCTTCTGTCCACCTTTAGTTTTTTTCTCATTATCTTGTCTCTGTGAATCATTCACAAACACATCTTCATCACCTATGGATTCACTTGACATCAATCTTTCCGTCTTTGGAGGCCTTCCTGGTCCACGTTTTACTTTAGCGTCTCTTGTTGTTTCAGAAGTAGATTTCTTTGGCTCGGAGCTAGTGCTCTCAGGTGTGGACATAGTTCGGCGGCGCTTTGTAAGCAGTAACAATGGGTTTGGATCGTATTCTAAAATACATTAACCGAGTTTATAGTTAATATCAAATGTAATCTGTTACATTCAAACGCCTTCACTGTCTTGCTTCGACAAACTTACAGAGAGCTTGATTATATAAGACAAAAGAACTATACACACGCCATGACTTGTAGAAATGGGTTAACTACGATGCTAAATGGTTTGTCACATTGTAGTTGATTAGTCCTAAAACATCTAATAAATGACAACATAACTGACAAAAGGATTTCTAACAACAACACATTCAATCTCCAACAATAATAAATCTACTGCCAGTGCTTTTACAACTTTTACAAAAAACAGTTTACATAAATCACCACAACTACAATAACTCAACAATATAAAAGATTCAAAGAGAAACATACCAACATGAGGAAAGTCCTGAGGAATGATTCGAATGTGGTCTATAGGAATTTTCCCTGTATCACCATCGTCAAATTCAACATTGAATAAACTTTTGTCCTCAACTGGATTTGGACTTCCTGGTGTAACAGAACATAGATTTGTTATAGTATGTACAATGATTGTATAGTATGTACAATGCTATTTTACTCTAATTATTTTACACACATGCTGCCTTTCGTCAGACATAATACTATCTCAATACATAACCGACACTTATATTTTCATATGACAGCGTATCGCCGCTGTATCACTGCAATGCATGTATGACTGCTATAAGTTATTAAAGTCGTCATATCCCATGGAGTATTTTACCAATCTGTCTTTTGAAATTCTAAAACTATGTTTACCTCTAGATATTGTGCCGGGATACAAACAACTAAACTGCTGACTCCAATAAGCACATATTCTGGTACCCTCTTTCAGCTGGTCCCCGCTTAATGACTTCGTATCTTTGATCTGTTCAAAAAGAATCTTGTACTTGTGTAAAGGTGCAAGGGAAACAACCCTTTCGCATAGAATACTTACACATACCAAAATCAAGAATCTCGTAAACGTGACTGTAGGTTTTAACAACTTAGCTAAAGAGTGTGGTCATGGGTTCGAATCCTGGCATCGGAACTGCACCTCGAACTCCACAGTCCCTTCTTTCAGGCCGAGTACTGGTCGGAACTAAAGAACGCAGTCTTCGGAAGAAGTTACAATGTAACATAAGTTGCAAGAACTCGTTCTGCAATCTATTTAAAGTAAATCAGTTCAAACTAAACTAAAAGATCTAAAAAGGCAAGATTATGTCAGCACTTACAATATACCTATTTTAATAGTGTACTTGGTTATGGAATTTCTGATGAAGTCATTTTGATACAGCTCTTACATGATACTTGTAATGTCACTCAAGACACTTACGGATGGGCGTCTAATGTTACGCTACGAGTTTGGTAATGTAACTGCCTTTAAGTTAAGATAGATATTTATAAATTTATGTGTGCCTGTCATCGTAAATATTTACATCACAATGCCAAGTACATACAGAAATTTTTAATAAAGTTCATCGAGTGCACTCTGTTTAGCAACATAAATCTTCATAACTGTTCAGATATTGTTTATGACATTCTGTCATCTATCAAATATTTACAGATCGTTAAATATCAAACATATTTGTGTTATGGGCATGAGTGTGAATAAAAATCAATTTCATATACAAAGTAATGCAAGAGAAGACATAAAATCTGAAATACACATGTATCAAAACTTACGGCTTCTTTAAGAATTTCTTCTTGTGAGTAGTAATGTGGCCTTGTTTTTCGTTCATTGTCAAGTATAGCTCCATATATGTCTGGTGGCCTAATAGCTTTCAGCTCGCCTTCATGAAACAGACCATCCATAAATACTAGTATTCTCATCCCGTCACAGAGTTCATCAGTTGTCAAGGTACATCTTGGCGGATCGACTTAAAATAAATCAATATACTTTATACTACCAAACTCTACAGTTGTTTCACACCGACTCTTCCAATACCAAGTCAAACAGAAAACAACATACAGCTGATCCTATATTATCTTAAGACGGTGCATCTGACATACTATGTGGTACATTTTCAATATTGAGACATTTAACAGCAAAAGCTTTGTCAAAGAGTAAGCAAACACTGGACATCTCAAACCACGAGATATATAGATGGCACTTCAAACAAACAAAAACATGGGATCATTGTGTCTGCACGGACAGATACAGGAACAAATAGACAGTCCCTCAAGTCCACGAATACCCTATAAACTGTGTAAATACGTCTCCGGCATTTAAAAGTAACATAAGCCGCAGATTGATTTGATTATGATATAGAAATATAATGTAATACTTGAGTCAGCTGTTCATGTAAACAAATCTCACCCTTTGATTTATAATGTCGTTGTAACTTTCGATTAACAACTTAGTCATTTGAATATGGCTCATTCAAGGAATTATGTTTATGAACGAGTATTTCAATTCATAATGCACCACAAATAAATGCCTAAATAACTCCTCTTTGACAGAATACAAAGCTCTCATTGCGATGTTAGAATTAAGACTTCTCAATATCTCAATACTGAGACTTTGGACATAGACCATGTGAGTGGTAGACACATAAACAATCAAGTGTTGATATAACGAATTATTACTTATTACCTTCACGAGTAAACATAATTAATTACCATTAACTTTCAGTTTGGGTTTAAACAAGCTTAGTGGAATATCATCGCTGTCGCTGTCATCATTATTACTGGTAGATTTCATCAACATCATCATTTTCTTTTCTTGACGCTTTTGTGTTAGTCGATCTCGTGTTGCCTGCAAGAGAGGAGCGAGTGATTTAAACATCAATATATTTTACTCCTGATTCCGTCTTTATATTTACGAAAAACTGGATACCGTTTTAAAATGCATTCAATCATTAAATGCAGTGTAATTGTATAATGTTATGTAAAACTGAAGCTACTTTCAGTACCCATAATCAAGTAAGTCACTCTACCTTTAACAATTCTGTAGTTTTCTCCCTTGACTTATTCTGACTGAATCCAGTCGAATATTTCTTCTTCACTTTCTGTGACATATTAAATGACTGAGACCTCTTTTGTTTCTCTTGTTTTGACTTTTTGTCTTTTTCTGTCTTTGCCGCATCTTGTTTGGTTCTCATACCAGGTGATATGGTATTTGTTTGCTTTACTTTTGAATCTGGCGATAAAGCATTTGGACTAGTTTGGGGACTAGGGTCACTCAAGAAAATTCTTTCACTGCGTCTAACGTTCCATTCGTCCAGGTACAAAGGTTTTAATGGTGCCTTGCCATCAAGCTGAAATATGGTAATTTACATGACATAATCAACAGCCTAAACTTCATATTTCTATTCAGGATAAAATGTGAGTTGATGATTACACCTACTCTTTCGACGTGCCTTGTACGAGCGTCCCTCAAACAAAACTAGTTCACCACACTTCAGCTATCGTTGCATTGCAATACTTTGACTTCGGTTTATAACATCAAATTTATCGCTTATAATGCAGTAAGGATTTCATATTTATCATATTTAAATAATAAAATTGCATTTTTAGATAAACACTCAGTATATTTTGAACACCAACAGATCGTTTATTCGAACATCACTGATGTGCAAGACCACATTTCTAAGTCAAACACAAGTGCTATTTTCTCAGGAAAGTATACTAAATGGGTAGACAGACTGTCAGCCTTGTTTGGCAATAATGTTAAACGCATCTGCCTGTCTTGTACGAGGGTATAACTGAAAAACTTGCGCTAGTCTGGTACGAGAGTATTAAGAAAACTTACGCTAATCTTTCTCTCTTGTTTCTTTTCGTCCTTCTGCCAGCGGAAGAAGTCCATATGTTTAGACTGCTTGGCAACTATTGTTTCTGTAGTAGAATAGGGATGACACACAATTAGAAACACCTTTTTGCATAAATGTTTGCACTTCGAATATTAAAAACAGTGCACTGCTATCTTCGCTCGAACAATGAGAAAATAAATGTGTGATAAAAAATCTGTATGACATAGTTGAAATTAAATTAATTTAACCAGAAGTGTATATCATAAACTTTAAGAAACTGCTTCATTTTATGTCCTGCATTTTACTAATGTGGTAGATTAACACTACTAAATATGGATTTATTCTATCTTTATATTTTACCTGTCACTCCTGGTCGTACCACGTCACATTTCTTCGGTCTTCCTGGTTTTCTCTTTTTATTCGGAGAATCCGGTGACATATTGGCTGCCGCTGAAAATAAAAGGACGCTATCAAATGTATATCGTCTGTAAAGCTCTCACTCTTCATGACATTTGCAATAATTACTAATTTAAAATTTTAATTCAATGTCTAATTACGCCATTAGAGAGCTGAGAAGAACAATTTTACGGAACATGACAACATCATTTTAATTCAACTGCAAAAACCTGCACTAGTTATTTGGTTAAAGTTCACTATAGGGGGATTGGGCTTCGTACCATGAGATTCATCAATTTTTCTTTTCTTTTTCTGTACATCTGCTGAAGACTTAGTAGCATACTCGGCAAGTAAATTTAGACCGTTGTTAGTTGAGTAATCTTTGACTGGAAGAGAATATGACATCTTTCATGGTTAAAGCAGTGGAAGTGCGAAGATAATACATGTATGTTATAACTGCCAAATCCAAAACGAATATGTGAAAATTATACATTTAAATCATTTACACGTTTCTTCTATTGCTTCATTTGTTAGCATTTGTTAGTATTACAATGAAACATTATCTTAATATTGACCGTTATCATTATTAGTATACTAAATTTGTCATACCAAAACATTAAATTTTGTTCACTTCTATTACATTTACAACACAAGTCTCTGCAAACATGACTTTGATGCAGAATAGTTACGTACATGTATGATGAGTACACTTTTATCGGGCTTACCATGTTCTTTCTTCCGTTTCTTTAATTTTATTTCTTTATGCAAAGAATGCTTCTTGTCACTGCCATACTTTCGATGCCACAGACCTTAAAAATCATAAATAATAGATGGCAAATCGGACTAAAAACAATATGTTAGAACTAGGAATATTTATAGGTATTTTGTAAGACTAATTGCATCCAGGAAAAAGGTACTCTATCTGTCTATTGTTAGTTACTTTTTCAAATAAAAAATAGCTATTTTGTCATTCATTTTGCCATTAAATTGTGATCCCCTTTTTACTAATAGTTATAGAAGATAATAACTCTTAAATCACTAGCCGCTGATTAAATTTGCTGTTTAATTGTATTTTATTACCAATTTTAGTGACATTTATTAGATATAATATAAATCGAGATACATTAGCTAAACACAAAACAACAAAGGAGGACTCTTTTAAGTAAATGTAAACAGCAAAATAAACGTATATTGTAAACTAAATTGGTAACATTATGTGATTCCAAATGTACACGGACGAACAGTACTGCCAACATCTTTAAAGAACAATACAACAGCATATTTCCACGTTAAGAGCTTTAAATCTTTCTTAGTAGAACAAACACAGTACTTCTGCGCTTGTACTGGTAAAAAAAGTAATATGGCCACAATCTGACTGATCCAGGCTCAGACAGTGAACAGACACTTACACAAACTTTGGAATGGCAAAACATCTATATACGCCCTGCATATATTCAATATTTTGAATTGTTTTCACTATTTGTTTGCGAACATTTTAATAAGTCTACTCCAAAGCGGTAGTATTTACTTTATGCCCAAAGTATGAATAAAAATTAAAAGCAGTATTGTAGAATATAACTCTTCAGTATATCGCCAACAGACGTAGCTTTTCACTCAATCTGCAGAATGTGATCTATCTCCCTTTACCATTGCATTCAAACCAGTTCTTCATTATGTAAATAAAATATTATTTACCGCCAACGAAGGCACTTTCTTTTCCATTGATTTGTGAAAGTCGGGAACGCTTAATCAGTTTCCCAAAATCCAATGCCTTGTTATGACGTGCTGAAAAATATTGATAAACATTGAAGGGTCTTATTTATTTCTGCATGCAACTTTGTGCAATAGCACACGTAGCTAGAACAGGGAATATGATATAAAACGTTGATTGTAGATTATAATACACGTTTCTAAAGCACTTATAAATGTTGTGCTTACTTTATTGGACAATACAGATTGGTGCAACACTGCTTGATAACTTGTTTAGTTTTTGTTTGGTTAACGTCCGTTTTGAAACAACTTTCAGACATGTACAGGCAGACTGTTTACCTTAGCATCGCCCCTGACAGGAAAGAACAAGACCACTATCCTCTAGGGAAAACTGAGAACAGTCCCATAAAAGGAGTTTAAAACGTAACTTTGGTTCAACCGTAGAACCCTAAATCGATGGCCTCACCAAATCGACAATAAAAGCCTGTCTAATTTATTTGTGTAATGGTAAAGTACAATTTGATATAACAATACACACAGTGGCGCCGATACATTTATGTTCAATTTACGTATTTTTTGTATTATTCAGCTGTTGGAACAACACTCGTTGCTACGGTATTGTGTTTTAGATTATATTTGTTCACATTGAAAGAACGCACTTTGATTTAACTGCACACATTCCTGTAGCACCCGTATCTAAATGCTCTAATTAGTAAAATAGTTTGTATATAATTATCATGTTGTGGAAAAGAACATAATTATTATGCTTTATTTAAAATGTTCCAATGACAGGTTCATGAGCATACAATTAAATACAAAATGTAAGACAAATAAAACATTACAATGTTAGATAGAAATAAACGCACCGATGTGTTAAATTTAGGTCTAAACAAACAAAAGTTTTGAAAAGTGTTAAGCATATTTATTGTGCTCATTAACAATTATTAGTGCACCATAAAACTTCAACGCTGCTTCACCAATGTACTAGTCGTATAACACTCATGTAGAATTACAGTTGCAGTTACCAATTAAAATAACAGTGTATGTATATTTTCGAATTATGACTAAGAACAGGGATGAAATGACTATAATGAGTGTTAGAAATGAAGGACATCAAATCTCCGACAACCTTTGGAGAAAGACCCGCAATAGAAACCGAACTGAAGATTGCGCCTCTCATAACAACCCGATGAAAACTGGGCCGTTGACTGGAAACGGTCAATTATTCTTAGAGATCTTTCATTTTTCTTAGCATTTATCTTTGTCATTCATTTCTTCAGTGCGCAATATATGAATATTTCAGTAAGATTTTCACAAGTGATATTTTACATTTTATCAATATTTTGTTTACGTAGAGGAAGTTTGAAAGAAGGCAAATAAAAAGCATTGCAAAATTAAAAAAAAAACAACTAATATTACATTTAACTATGCGTCCTTCACAATTTAACCAGAGCAAAACTACGTGAAAAGATGTTGTAAATAAAAGTGTCGTGGAAGAATTCAAAGCCATATGGAAATCTTGTTGCAAATAATGCTGCTCTGGAATAAAGATTTTCAGTCGATTTCTTTTTGTATCGTGAATCTGCCAAATATGCTAATTACAAGCGCTTTACAGATGAAGCACATTTATGTGACACTTATTTAGAAATAATGTGCACATACCATGCTCACTTCTCTCGGTGGCCGATGTTCCTCCAGGAAATTCAATCCTTGCTGGCGCTATCAGGTTTATCTTCTTACTTAATGGGATCTAAACAGGCAATGATGTCCACATTATATATCACAATTAGCTTGCAACCTCGTCATCAGAGAACAAAATATATTCATTTAAATCTTTTAAATGTAGTGTTTCTCAATAAACCAAAGATTTTCCAAGAATGATTTTTTTTTAAATATAAAATGACAAACATAAAAGGCGTTAATTCAGTTTTAAGAAAATGTCTGCATTGTACACTGACATATATGATGATGATATAGAATTTTCGATCATCGGTATTTTTTCAACAGAAAAAAATGTGTGTTGTGTGGTGAATAAATGTTTCAGGAGAACAACACACATAAAACAAAACCAGTGCCTTTGGAAAATGCCGTACATAATTCCTAAATGCCACGGAATATGATAATATTAAAGGTATTTAGACATTTTGATTCGATATTCAAAACATGTCCATGTGTTCTTCTCTCCGCATAAAAACTCCACCTGTGTTTGAATTTGATCTCTTATTTTACATTAAAATGTTGATTTTATGCTAATGAAGAGATTATGAAAGTTTTATGAGTCAGACAGTAAAGAGAAGTTTTTTCGGAGCTCAAAGGCACTGTATTGTTGAAATTCACTATGGAAATTGCAACATCAAAATAGCTTTTCGTAATAAAAGTAAGCTAGCCGAGACGTTTTAAAACACAATTTTAATATATTAATCAAATGCTTTTTGGCATCACCAACCTGATTTCTTCATAATCAACTTAACTTCTTTTATTTCTTAAATTAGCGTTTTACGCCAATCTCCCCATGTGTATCGTCAAATACGTTTATTACATAAACTAAAACTCAACGCTTTGTCTTTAAAAATCTCGAATTACCGCAAATAAGACTATTAGATCTGCATACCTTGAACGAGCTGCCTGTTTTTCGGAACACTCTATCTACGAGCATCTCCGCACGTTTCTTCTTCTTTGTTGGACCATGTTGTCCCGACGATCCGCCGCCGGAGGAATGAGGGGGTGACGTTTTACTACCGTGTTCGCTGCTTTTCGATTTTGACGTCCTTTCACTGAGAACGAGATGCAAATATGATGTAAACAGTTTGAATAAAAGTAACTTACTAAGCTAATGAAGAAAAACATGTCAAGCTCTAAATCAATTTATGAATAAGATATGATGCCCAATAATAGATGTATATCTATGTATGATTGTCGTATATGAATAAAACTATCTAAACAAAGAGAAAAAAAACGACACCGTTTTAGTCTCGGTCTTACATGAAAGAAATACTGTTATCTTCCTGTGTAATGAAATGTATTAATTTTGCGGTATTAACAGACATATATAATGTAACAAAATAATAGTCGTATGGCAAGACAGTAAATATTTATTTTGAAAAATTGGATTGTTTTAGAACTATCACTGAAGATGATGAATCCCCGCCGCCCTCCCCCGTACACCGTTTAGACACAAAATGTAATATTATTAGGCGAAACGTAGCTAAGTATCGATCACTCCTGTGAAGTTTCAATCAATTAATCAATTTGACAATGAAGCATACACAAAACTTTTTTCCTCACTGTTTTGAAAAACAATAACAAAATAAAAAACAGGGAGATATATCGGTAAGCAATATTCCGAGCAAATACTACTGAGAGCATGCACAACTAGGCTTGGTACCAAGCACTCCTGTTGCCGGCGGTTTTGGATACAAAGCGCCCTCAATCTCAATATATACCGCATTAAAAACAAATGCGATAACTCTGTGAATAATGATCCGAACGAAACCTGTCGAGAGCCTTCACAACTAGGCTTTATACCAATCACTCATGTATCCGGCCTGGGTGTAAGGACAGGAATAGCACACAAGACAGACGGACATACAGACAGACAGACATCCTTAACCCAATTTACCCTCCCCTTACAATTTCGTTGTTGCAGTTGTATTTTTTCGCAGTGCCAAGAAAAGATCATTTTAAAGTGAACAAAGTATCTGATGATTACATTTTACGTAAATGTTAGTGTTTATCCGTATTATTCTATAGACAATAGAAAATTAGGTGAGGAAGTAGCGACAGGAGACTTTTTAATTTTCATAGATGATGGATAAACACTAACATAGTGGGAAACTTTATTTGTCCAGTGAAAAAGCCTTATTATTTTTTCACGTTTTCACTAGATTTAGAAAAGTACTACGAACAGATTTAACGCATAGAACAGGTTTAAAGACATTCTGTGATATACAGAATCAAGTGAACAGAAATGAATGGGTTTACTGGAAAACACAGAAGTTGCCCACTAAATGTGGATATTAAGGCAATTAATTATAATGATAACATCTTTTTATAAAAATGAGAAGTAGAAAAATGATTTCTTATTGAGCACGTTTAAGAGGTGCTTCACTCGGATTTTGACTACTTCATACGGAAGGAGTTTTCACTGAAATATTTGAAATAAAGCTGTTACCTTTGATTGTATAGTTCTTTAATGCAAAAATGAAAGAACTGACGTTTCATAACCAAGTTTAGATTTAACACTTCATAGCAATGGCCATATATCATCTGTAACATATTGTCTTCAGCAGTTAACATTGTCTACTTAAGTGATTTATTTGCTGATTTATAAAAGCTAAACACATCAAAGATTTTATTACTTATTCCTACGAATTTCATTACAGCATGAAAACATTTGTGCCGTTTAAATTCAGTCTGAATTTAATGCTTTGTCAGTCTTTAAAAACATCATCAGTATTCTAATTGCATTAAAAATATACATGTTGTACAAGCGTTGGCTAGGTTGTGAACTTCTGCTTTTAATCGAATTTTCGTTTTTTAGACACATGATTTATGTGAAAGTTAACATAAGTAAGAAATAAGTACTTTAGTCTGCATGTCCAAATGTCGCTATTTCATTGAAATTCTTTCACAATTTTATTCCTTAAATGTACATACAGGAATCTGCAGCTGACGCGACCAAGCTTGAGATATTTATGTCTTATTAATTCCGAAATTATTAACAGTCTAATCAACATTTTACACCGTATTATAGGATACGGCTTTTTATTCTACAGTTTAGATCAAGTTCTGTTCGTTTTTACTGGGCAAAGCATATGTGTACTCTTCGTTCACACGCACTACTTCAGAAAAATTATATGTGTTTTTTTCTTTCCCTCTTTCATGTCACACAAAGGTTTTCAAAGCACGAAAAAATAATTACACGATCATATAATAAGCTTTGAAAACATGATTATGTTTTTCTTGGTAAGCTTACAGTATTCTCTATAAGTAAGATTAAACTCGGCTCAGTTTGAAAGTCAATGTTATGTTCATAAACACAAAAATCATTTACAATTAGCAGACAATACATAACTTAAAGCAGTTTCAATGTAATATCTAGACTTAAAAACGAATAATTTATGAACCTGTTATTTCCCGGGGCTCAGTTAATGAATGTTCAAAGATATTCGTTTCAGTTCTTTTAAAGGTTATACAAAAACTGTTTTCTTTTATCTAAAAGTATCAAACAAAAAAGTCACACATTAATTTCATATGATTTTAGTCTACATTTCATGTGTAAAAGCACGTCGATACAAAAATCAGTATCGTGACAGGTAAAAAGCCAAATACTTATTTTCTAATCACTTTATTGTTTTATTCTTTATTACTTAACTTACAATTATCACAATCTGTACTACATGTTCTACAATACAGTACCAGTCACAAGAATCCATTAAATTAGACATGATCATTTAAATTATTTATGCAAACGATATGACTTTGAAAACCGTATGCCTATCGCCAGATCGCTGGAGCCCATCCAATTCCGTCCAACAACTAGATTGATTGACGGCCCGTCAGTACAATAGCCAGTTTATTTACGGTCAGTAATCGCCTCTCCAGACAAGAAACGACCTAAATTCGAAACCGACACACTACCCTAGTATTTGTAAGATAGCATTTACCATGATAATCAATGGGTTTTCAACTGCGAGAAGCTTTCAGTTTAACTAACGTGCTGTGTATGTACAAGTTTATGTATGACATTGCTTTGATATGTATCGTCTGGGTAGAAAAAAAAACACGAAATAATACGCGGTGTTATTATGCGGAAAGTAATGTATAATAAATGCTTTTTGACAGCTAATGTCGTTTGCCGTAATAATTCAATACAAACAGAAAATTACGTCTGTTTTTTGCAATCATTTCGTAACTAAATTTGCATTTATAATGTTTTAATTTAAGGAGCTAAAAGCTTTAATCGACTTTACGATAATTTCGTCAATGAAATCATACAATATGTAAAATATGAGGTTCAAAAAGCGTTTCTTGCACATTTTATCTGAATGAATACTTAAACAGTCCAATACAGAGTTTTAATATGAATAAATATACCGTACAATGAAAGGTTTGTTACCTTGGACTATCCAAATTTCCACTGGAGTCTTTACTTTTTTTCTTTGGTCTCCCTGGACCTCTTGGAGTATCACTACTGAAATCAACAAATTATACATCACAATAGTTTATTGAAATATTTTGATTCACTATTCCAATCCTTAAACTATAGTATTGCATTTCAACATAGACAATACATTCTTTCCTTCTCAATGTAAAATACGCTAATACAAAGTTGTCTTCTAGAGAATAATATGCTGTAAAAATTAACAAAAGGATTTTAAGGAAAGTTCCACAACAAGCATGGCAATGCAGAATCCTGTGGTTAAACTTAATATTTTGGTTCAATGTTGACCAGAACAAAACTCACTTTGACTTTTGTTTGTTATCGTCTTTCCCTTTGTAGTCGTGTTCTTTCAATTTCTTTGGTGTTAACTTTGCCAACTGTCTCTGTTTCTCTCTGTACCTTTTCTGCAGTTCCGCTAACCTCATCTTCATTTCCATTTCAATGGAATCAATCATCTCGTCATCTATTTCGAGAAAAGAATCAAGGTCTGTTTCTTTGAGTTGAGATGCCCGAAAGAAAGAGCATGAAAAGTGAATACAACAGTTGAGATAGCTTTACATGAAACGTGTACTAATCTATATAACGATTTTTAAACTACAACAATATATACTTTTATAAAGGTAGTGAGCTTACAGTGAAGATCCACAATAAAAACTACGTCTACTTATAGATAACAACAGGATAATATGAAGTAAACTTACAACAGAAGGTTTACAGAAATAGTCAAGGCATCACTACTTATATTTGTCAAAGAAACAGTCGGAACGAAGAACTAAAACATTTACAACATCAAGGATTTAAGACTCACCTTCTGGTATTGATATGCCACAGAATGTTGTCATCTTCTTAGTAGCAGATATAGATGACTTTTTCTTTTCTTTCCTTGGCTTAAAAGCAAACCCACATTTCACGCGTGGTTTATGGGCCACCTGTTTATCCTCTGATTTAACATCTTTTAATTTTCGTTTGTCGGCTTTTTCCGTATTGTTCCTTTTAACATGTAGTATAATGTCCTTTCTATCACTTCCAGTATCTACGTCTTCCTTTATTGTTTGTACATCTTTAATTTCCTTTGAATCAACAATGTTTTCGTTTATGCGCATTGCACTTTTTTCAGCCAAAGCGCTAAGAAGCTCGAGGCCGTCGGCTGCTTGAAGAACTTGAGGATCCATAAATGGGTTATACTCGGTAAGATCAGTGAATATATTCCGACTTTGTTTCGGATATTTATTCAATAATGGGTCTTTCATTTCTGGTTCAGACTTATTTACAGTATTTTCTAAAATTGTTTTACTTTCTAATTCGTCGTTCATACCATTATAGCTTTCATCTGCTATTTCAATTACTTTTTGTTCAGATGGGTCTAATAACTTTAATTCAGAGCTTAAATAAGTTTTCGATTCAGCTTTGGTATCCAGTTTTTCTTTCTTTATTTCGTTCCGTGTACATGTTCCCACAACTGAATCAGATTTCAAAGTAACACAATCATTTTTGTTTTCTATATCACACACTTCTAAAATTTCCTCCACATTATCGTCAGATTTATTTTCTTCTGTATCTTCGGCACACGAATCTGAAGCCGGCAACATAGGAGAGGTTCCGCGTGACTGAACTGAAGTATGATCTTGCTTTAACTGAGTCACTTCCGGACACTGGTCCGGTACATTTTGTGTAGTCAACAATGTTGGATTAAACACAATAGGAACAGTTGGCGATGAAAATGTGTATGTACACTGCTGGCCTGGTACAACATTTATATCTAGAAAAATATTTTGTCGTTTGTAAGTTTCATACAAAATATAGTTGCTCAAATATGTTTCGCTGATTTTACTTGTTTCTTACAGACAATCAAAATAAATTTCCCTTTATCGATACATTTCTCAGATTTTACAGTAATTATAGACATTTTATATCGCAATATTGTATAAAGTGAATAGATCTTCCACTTAGATTATGTTATGAAAGCATTTTCCGCCTTACTTAATTTTTTCTAACTTAATGCCTTCCAATGTTATCAACATTTTGTTCCTTTACAGGAATGCTAAGAAATTCAAACTAAAGAAACAATACAAACGAAACCTTATAATTTGATATTAATATATTCCTGCTTTAGATGTTTTCTAAGAAATATACAAAATCTCCACATTCAGTTTCTCGTATTATTTATATGGCCCAAAATGTGTTCTTAAACGATGAAAAGAACATATCTTCTATATTTGGATGATTTCCATGGAATCCTTACTTTTGGGGCTAGTAATAGACAATTCAACTTATTCTCTCATACACTACACCACTGCGCCTTGACGAACGACTGATACTGATTTGGGAATCTTTAACTAAAATATCTGACATTCCATGAGTCAATTTTGATTGTCTCTCATCGGACTAGATTACTGTCTCAGACTTGAAAATATATAACTTTCATCTTTGTTAACTTAAAGGTAAGCCAATCTATGGTTGAATAAAACGAATGTAACAGTTTCCACAAACAAGAGACTCGATCTTACAAAATCTTTACAAATCATTCCATCAAAAAGATGCAAAAGGTTTGTCATACGTGTACGTAAACATTTGATGTAAAGATGTATAGGTTATTCATATCATAATAAGAATGAGATGAATATTGCTCTGTACCTGAAACCGTTGTCGTCTGAGACAGGTTAATTATCTTGGACTTCTCATTAGCTGTGTTAGAGTTCACTGGAAGAGGTGTGTCATGTCCGGTAGTCAAGATAATTGACGGAGTAATTACGCTGGCAGGGTTTGTCTGAGTGGTGGATAATAGTTTATCCTCTTTAATAGACACTTCTGGACCAGAAAGCACCTGTGGAAATATTGAACTAGTAGTAACAGCAATATACAAGCAGACATCATAGATGAGTAGTTTATAGGCTCATGGTCCAAAGGATCAAAACTATGTCGACGTTCTATGATTTACATGCATCTTTACGCAACAAGTAAGTCTAAATGTACTTACATTCCCGGTTAGCATAGGACCATAAGCAGGTAGTCCTATATCAAGACTGTTAGGTCTATCAGTTTGCTGACCCTGAAACAACGTCGGTGCCGCCGGCAGTGTCACCGGGGTAGATTGGCCTGGTAGTACAGGGGCACCAAATCCTGTTCCACTCGGTATTTGACTACCCACTGGTAATCCACTGAAAATCCGGTTACTGTCGAAAACATCCGAACCTAGATGTTTGATATAAAGCATGATAACTCTTTTGAAGACAAACATTAAGATAAAAGACAAAGGTCAACAGTAGTGTTTTTATCATTTCTTAGATCGCCAGCTCGGTTTGAAGTATATATATAAGTAAAGATACACAGAAAAGAATACTGTTTTAAGTTTTAATGAACATAATAAATTGCATATTAAGATTACAGTAGAATACAATATATATCAACATAATGACTACATTTTGAAGATTTATTTCACTTCCTGGAAATTCATTCATGTGTTAACTTCCGCAATGCTTTTCTTCTTTACTGATGTATTAAAACTTTGCAGGTTTAAAGTGCTTTTTTTCTTCCTTTTTAAACTGATCGGGGTAATTGATAGGTTTTCTCAAAACTTAAATATGCTTAGCCGTAACAAAGACTTGAACATAAGGACAAACGGAAGTAAACGATTTTCGTCAACTAGTTAACATGTACAATCGATAATTGTACACATTGATTCGAATAACACATAAGTGGATTAGTATTTCTTTCATAGAACCATTTTTACATAAGAATATAGGCTCTGCATAACTCTACACGTTCATATGTGTCTTGTAAATCACATATACTGTAGGGCCCCGATAATGACGTTTATAATTCTATTTCAAAAATAGATTTCAGTAGCCCAAGATGATTGTTTTAGTAATTCAGAATTATACAACATATTGTGGTTGGATATTTTCTAATTGACGTTATTCCGTAAGACCATAAGAAGCATTATATTTTATGAGATGAAAGTGAAGCTTTGTCTTTGTATTAGTCATTGTATGAATATGTAAGTTTTCACTTTTTTCAAAGTAGAGAGTTTTAACTGGCTTGTCTATTTTATTTTTGATGTTTGTGGCGAAATGACAACTAGTTGAATACACAGACACACAGTGTACAGAAAAA
>JAFMSR010000477.1:0-49953 GCA_022818135.1 Saxidomus purpurata
GTAGTTGAAGGTCCCTCCTACCTGTCTTGTTTTTGGTTAAATCACAGAAAAGAGGAAACTGTTCAAACAGGAACATAATAATTATATGTAAGTTAGAATTCCAGCAGTGAAAGGCTTTATATAGGGCAATAAGTTTGCTAAAAAGAGAATTTCTGAGAATTATACCAGAAAGAGAAATATGAAATAATGATCATAGGTCATCAGCTTTGATTTTGAATAAGCTACCCTTAAAAATAACACTGCAATACATAGAACTGCTTTAAAAAAATATATTTGTATCGCAATGTTAGTGCGGCTTATGTATCCATATATACAGCGTCAAAAATCGAATAACATTTAATATTATGGTAGTGTACAATATGTATATGTTAAGTATCGTTCGAGTCTTCCCCATCAACTAGACAGCAGTTATATTCCGTAACCGAGTCGCAATAACAGTGCTGTTTGAATTCCCACAAACAAAAAAGTCATTAAGACGTCATTGAGCGATTTTCTGATTACGTTTTTAGTGTAACACATCTATTGTCTTCTTTTAATGACATTTTTCAAGGCATGTGATGTATTGACACAAAATGACATTTGTAACATAGGGGTAATATGCATTTTTGCCGTGCATTTACGGTATCTAAATCAGATAGAGAATGGTTCAATTAACAGTTAATTTATGGAAAAAAAAAACGATAAAAAGGGTAAACGAACGGTAGGATGTTTTCCAAACTATTGACACAAGCACAGTCGCTAGAAACACCTTTTGCCTCTTAGGTACCATTAAAGTAGACTGAAACTTCAATAAATTTGACACTTTAAAAGTATCATAACGAACACATATTTGTTCCCATGGGCCACAGAAAAGATCCTATGCATAATTACTCATTTTCAAGGGAATAATTGAATAAAGTGTTGTGAATTTGAGGATAGAGTTCTGCTTAAGGCGGGCTAGGGTCATTGACAGTGTATGCAGTATTGATAATTTATGTAGTTTTAACTGTGTGTGTAGTTTTAACTGTGTATGTAGTTTTAACTGTGTGTGTAGTTGTCATTCTTACAGTGTATGTAGAGTAGTATTGAGCTGTTTATCAGAAAGTGAAATATACCGTTGTTTATGGCTGATATTTACAAATTGGATCGTTTTCAACAGCGTTGATGTTAAAATTGTTACAAATGAACCAACTGACTGTGCGAACGTCTGATGAAGGGGCGTAGAACGTTTGGGCAGGTAGCTCAAGTTAGAGACAAATAACTAGTGACAAAACATTATATTTAACACATATAACGGCCCTTGGTTAAGGTAACAGCACTTTCTGTATATATTTATAAGGTTTAGCATATTTTGAGCATGGCCTGATTAGTATTTTATGTTTTAGAAATGGTACTGCAGTAGAACAAGATAATATGAGTATGTTTAAAAAAAGGTACATTTATCTAGTATAACAAGTGTAAGTAGATCATTACACAGAAATGAACAATCGTCAGAAAATTTACGCTTGTATGACACAACGATCTGACCAGATGACGTCATTTCTATCGCTACGTTGCGTTTTAACCGTTCAAGAAGCATGGCCAATTTTAATTGTATACTGACATTACTTCACCTTTATGTAACTAAACTATAAGAACATCACAGAATTAATAATTCACAATTGCAAGAAACACACTTACTATTCTCGTGATTATAAAATAGTGTTTTTGAATGAGAGCATCCGTTGGAATCGATGCGGGCCAGCCACTTAATTTTATAGCTAAAATAGGATTAAATGACTTTTTCATGCATAGTTTTTTGTATTGAAGATTGGAATCAGATATCAGCATGCATTTTTCAAATTTACAGAACTCAAGCAAGCAAATAAAATTAGGATGGTTTGGTTTTAACGAATACAGCCTCATTACCTGCTGTGCTTATTTCATCCAAGCTAACTACTTGAAACATCTTTGAAATTCAGGAAATGCGCCTTTCAGACTCTTAGAGTGCATTTTCTATGTAACAAAGATGTTTTAGCGCAAATGACAGACTGACGTGTTTTTGCAATCTGCTTGACTAAATCTGCCATACGCAGTAAAATCTCGAATACATTCAAAATAATTTTATTACATTACACGGAAAATATCAAGGATACTTGATATTGAGTAGTGTTCAAACTCAACAATCAAACAATGGCATACATGTTTTGGATCGAAAAGCAGAAGTGAGTTTCTGGACAGGCCACCAATTATAATGATTGAACACTAGTTGCCTGAACCAGCCGAAGCCTTCCATATAATGATAGGTTATCAATCAATGCATCTTTGGGGAGTAAATAGATTTAGTATAACCGTAACGTGATTATGGTTCACTAAGCACGCTAATTCCTTTAATACGCCGTCTGTAAACGTGTTATTTCTTGGACATTTAGGTTCTTAAATTATATTCCAGGAGACAGCAAGCAAGATGTTTTGGCAAAATAAATTAGAAATAGGATATACGTTTAATGTTTGAGCTACAAGCAATTAGCCTACATTTTTCTTTGAGCGGCATGTACAAAGGCTATTGTGTAAAGAATAATTATCCGAGTGCATGTACTGTACACTCTCATTTCACATTTTCTAGAAGAGCTTGCGGGAAAAGGAAGCGACTAAAATCAATTTTCTTTCATTTAAGGTCACTTACTACATTATATCTAATTTCAAAATGGTTTAATTAAGTACCAACTCATGAGCTTCGGGCACCATCGATAAACGATGCAGACAAAATGAGAAAATGGAATGCCTGAAAGACACTGTCTTGACATCACGACAGGTGGTTGAATAAAATGAGCGATCTCTGTTGACATTACTTTGCTCTTGGTGCTTTAAACATGTATTAGGAGAAGAAGGAAATCCTAGACTTAAGTAAATATGATTACGGACATCTCTAGGCGCAAATATACTTCATGTCAAATAATGGCTGTATGAATTTAATTATAGAACAGTAGTCCCCGTCTTCTCTCTCAGTTACTTTATAGTTTTCAGAAAAAAAAATGTGTGCGTTATTTTTCAGATTTTCCCCCTAAAGCTTCTCTAGAAACTCTGTACAATGTAAGAGTTGGGAATAAAAAAGTGGGTGTCTAGACACGCATTCGAACTGGGCACTAAGTACAATACACAAGATTTCGCATACTTGCAAGTCATCCTTTTACAGCTGATGTAATTAACGCACTAGTACGCGTCAAATGGTTTAATCATCGGAAAATCGATCGGTATTTTCCGTTTTCTACGGAAAAAGCCGAGTGATGTTCCGATTGTACTCTGAATGACAGTACTCTCTTCCTTTTGGTACTTATCTGCCTTTTGAACAATAAATTCCATTATATCGTATACAACGTCTTTGAAAATGTCGACTGTTTGTCTACGAATACCGTTAACATGAATTAATTCGAGAAAATCTGTAATGCCTTTGCCTTTATCCCTTAAGCTGCGCTTTACCGACCAAGAAGCATACACACGACCTTATCCCCAGTTTCTTTTAAACTGCCTGTGTAATACAACTGTATTTTACGGGTTCTGAGTTTTTGTATTTAGTTAAGCTAGAAACCAGCTAGTTTTGGAGAATCGGTTTTTGTAATTCTTGGCAAAGAGGCGATCTAAATTTGCATATTAAGTTGATAAATCTGCCCAAAATATCTCAAATTAATACTGCAGTTTATGGTAATTGTTGGATAACAGTTTAATGATCCACATATATCAAAACAAAGCTACGAGATTCAGCGTATTTAGCATGCCTGTAGTGTCATAACTGCCTGGCGATGTGTTCAACATAACATCTATACCACATTTTTTCGTAAGAAATGAGATCCATATGCTGTAATTGAGTACATAAAACATCATGACATTCATTTGGATTTATCATCGAGGGTTGCTTTATTTATCGACGATGTGATACATAGATCTCATTTGGAGGATATATTTTCGGTAAGGCCCGATAGGTCAAGGCTAGGGGTCACGACTATTAGCTTAATGGCAAGGAGGTCATAATACCGTCCACGTCAACATGGAAAGTCCGTTAATAATGAATGCAAGCTCTTTTATGTCTTGATATATGTGATCTCTGTGGTATTTAGCTGTAACTGACACTGACTGTACTTGTATGTGCCATTTCATTATAACTAACCTGGCGTAAACAGTACAAAAATCCATATTATATATATACTTGTCGTTTTTGTATGGATTTTAACTTTCTAAAATTGGGGGATGTTTTAGGATGAAGTATGCGTAAAACAAGTTTCAAAATACATCGTGTTGCAGGTAAGTTTTCAGACGTGAGATTTTTAAAGTGTGGTTTTTTATGGTTATATGCATCATGTAAAACAGAAGTATTCCGACTGTTTAGTATTTCGGAATGCAATTATTCAAAACAAAATTATCTTAATATGGTGTCTTTAACGGAAGTTACATGTACCTTATGAACTTCATTGAACGTAAGTTACCTTATGAACTTCATTGAACGGAAATTGAATGTTTTTTTCCGAAATTGGGAATCCCAATAAAGTCTGCTTTTGTTGATACATCACATTTCATTATTGCAGATTGAAAGTAATATCTCAAATATATGGCAACACTTAAACCTTTGTGTGAATTCTAAATGTGCAGTAAAACGTTGTACAGGTGTATGTACATGATGACAAAATTACGATAAATTCTACTAGATGTATCACCATTTAATATAAATCAATTTTCGTTTTAAATATTTGCGAAGTATGTGTCGTGTGTCTTCATAGAAAATGAAATTACCACTAACATGGAAGAAGGACATTCATCTTATTCCAACACACGACAAAGAAATTCTTAACTGACACATAACAAATGATAGGATTTGAGCCCGGTTATGTATAAACCACCATCATCTATATTAGCGTTAACGTTTCCTTTTGCAAACCCGCGTAGTCTGCTCTAGTTCGGAGTTCTGCCATCCCGTTTCATAAACTCTTGAGTAACAGTTTTCATTGTATATAGTAGAATTTATAATCTAAATATTCGACATCATTCGCGTTTATACACTGACTGTAAATTAACATTGTTGGTTTACGCATAGCGCGGCTAAGTGGTTTTATTCCTTTAATTGACGAAAAGATAACTTTCGCCCATTACAGGGGATAAATTCATCCAATTAGATGAATTAAACTATAAATTATTAAATGGAAGATTTGTGTCTTGTCTTCCATAAATAGACAATAACAATCCTGATTGAAAACTAACTGGCGCCATGAAAACAATATATAACTTTTAATTTTCTTAGATACATGTACTGGAATCGATACAATTTGCAGAGAATGAAATGCTTTTCTAAATGTACCAACTATTCTTACAGTTTGTATACGTTGTACAATATTTGGAACAAACGGACGAATGTAAGTAAATATGCGTTATAAAAATGCTTGCCTTTCTCACTTTTTTGTTTTCCTACAGGCAAAGTTCGTAAAAGCACTTATCGCTAATTTTTTTCTTTATTGAAATACAAAATCGTTTCCCCCGACATACAATGTAATTCACTTGCAGACGCTGCCGGTAAATTTAAATTAGAAAGAAAATGTGATGAAAATTATACTAGATTCTGTTACACCATGGGCATCTTTGTATGGTGAAACGAAATTTCATTAAATTTACTACCAGTTTCTGCGGAAAAGGGTTATTAAACTAAGTTTTTTTCGAGCTTAAAGCAATTTAATTCGGTCCACGGCTAACTGTGAAGCAGTCACACGTTCCTTCTTTGACCAAATAGTATACCGATGCTGTGACAGAAGAGTAAGTAATGTGAAACAGTTAAAATATGTTAGGGGCCAACTTTCAATTGAAATGTCATGCCCGTCTTAAAATAGCTGGCTTGCATTGTGTACAATAATTTCTTTTACAGTTTTCTTTTAAGATGAGGAGTTTTTAAAATCATTTGCATATGCACGGACACAAATAGGCGGATGGTCAGAGTAAGGAAACCTGGTACATGTGCTTCCACATGTTTATGTGCTAAGGACATCTTAGTAAAATGAATAATTACTTTGGTCTTTAAAACATGCCTCTATATTACAAATAAGCAAAAGTCTTAAAAAACCATTTTCAAATCTTTTTTATGGAAGCCTTGTTATAATACAATATGACGAAGTATGGTCATGACATCATCGATTTTTTAACCATAAGCTGAGAAATGCCGCTTTTCGGCGCTTAATTTCTATTATTTCATGTAAACCTTTCAGAGCTCACCTTCCAAATTTAATTATACCGTCTATAATAAAGTTCATGGGTAGATTAAAATTGATATGCTTAACCAGTCTGATTAAACCCACGTGCAACTTCCGAATTAGGTTATATCATGAGTTGAATAATTTCCGGGCAACTAGATAATAACTTTGAGAAAGGCAAATAAATCTTTTTTTTTGTTTTTTTACAGCATATTTGCGTGACATTTTCATTTAGTATTTAGGATACAATTCAGGATTACGAATGAAATGATAAATGATAATTTAATATTTGAACAAAATACGACTGGTGTTTTCAATTTAAGAGGAGAAAATAAATTTGTTTTTGCTAATAATTTTAAAACAGTATGAAGGGACATGCCTGACAATACTTCAGTAAAACGTAGCAAGGATAGAGTTAATATTCCGCCTGGTTCTCGAGAATGTGATTTTATGTTATGTTTTACTATACGCAATTTAGAACGAATTGTAACTTCAGTATTACAAAAGTTAATATTCATTGTACCCGGTTTGACTCAGTTTTGGCAAAAGATTGCCAGAATGTAGTGAGAATAGCAAAACATTGCCAGAATGTAGTGAGAATAGCAAAACATTGCCAGAATGTAGTAAGAATAGCAAAACAATGCCAGAATGTAGTAAGAATGGTGAAAAGAATAAATAATTTAAATTCTCTTTCTCCATTTTCAGTATGATCTATATAAGAGCGACAAAATGTATACCAAAAGTATATAACGTAAAATCTTAATGTAGTAAAACAAGTAACAGACATCACGTAACCTCTTTATAAACATCCAACACGTAAAAACTGTCAGAGTAAAATGCATTTACTAAAATATGCTCTTGCATTTTTAGATTGTTTCGAGAAGACATATGATTTGCCAAGAAAATGTTCTTAACGTTTTTAAGACATTTCTATTCATCGTAATTACCGACATGTCATGTCTAATTGCGAAGTTAGTTCATTGTAATTAGATCAAAACCTCGACATGGAATGCATTGTTCTGACAAGAGTTATCATGATCATTGAATACCCCCAACATCATAAGAGAACAAGAGAATTATAGTTCACATCTGGATTGTTGCACATACATGGAAACTGGTTTGATTTACCCAAGAAAATCCTCTAATGTTGAGTGTCCAAAAAAGCATTCAAAAGTTTAACTTTCGGACATATTATTTTGTTAACAGTTCCATTTACGAACATGTAGATCTGTTTTATCAGGATTGAAAATAAATGTAAATGCTGTTACAATGTGAATTTAACACGAACGCATTTGTGACAGGTGCTAAAATGCTTAAGTACGTTTCACTGTAATATTGCTAAAACAATATCTATATTACACCCCAAAGACTTCAATACTTTTAAATAGCGCACTGTATTTCAAAAACCAGAATTGCGTTCGAAATATGATCTTGCTAGCATTTCGTCATATATCTACATACTATATACACTATAAAGAAGTTTTTGTCCTCATTATTCCATCAACAAATGACCTACAAATAAAAATGCAAAGCAGTAAAACACTTTGCCATGTCTATAGTCTCCTATGCTAAAATTACATTTTATTTGCCTTGCTCTGATACATGTATATGTATTTCGTTATATGTAGAATACAGTGGCACATCGACAGAGATTAAAAACGTCAAAGCTGGCTGTCGAGCATTAATCATTTCTTCTATTTGAAGCATTCATTAATAACAAATCTAAAGTCTAGAAATAACATCAAACATTTGGCTCCTTGGCACTGTAGGCCTAACAGAGCGAACGAGTAAATATAACTACATTTTTTCGGGGAATTGACGGTCAATTTTAGCGATAGTTTGTCTTTCTTGGTACATTATAATTGTAATATAAGAGATACACGTTTTTTTTACATCCGGGACTTCAACACACTATGCTAATATTTCGAAATTACAATTTACACTTTATTTGTTTTAACTTTCAAAAGTACACGTTGAATTGAATTTTTGAAACTTTCCAAAACTAAATAAATTTATTTACATGTTTTAATTGTGCTAACGTTTTTTTTTGTACCCACAGTGACTAAACCTATATCAATGAATCAGGACTAGCCCTCCATATCAAAAGTCCCCTTTAAATGAAACAATTGACGGTTTTTATTTCAAATCGAGGCGAGATAATATCTCTCATAAAATTAAATACATTTCGCAGTAGAAAGACCCATCAAAACAAGAAGAAGGAACAAATATGCATATTTTACTTTCAGTTTATGTTTTAATACCCGCAACCTAGTCTGTGGAAAAACAAACAGTTTTTTATGTAAGTGTCGTTTCAACAATGCTACTAATGTGATACTAAGGTAGGCGTAAAGAACGGAGATGTGTTTCTAGGATTGCACACTTGTATGTAAATGAGGAAAAAGCCCTCTCGTTAATGACACCTCTCATTAGGAACTTCAGTGTATACATCTGTTTGTGATTTAGTACGGAATTGGGACGGTGGTGTGCAGTCATTATTCCGATGCTAGTTCCGTCAATTTTGTGAATATTTTTGCAACTTGTTTTTTTTTTCTTCATTTGCAACATTCCTGCGCTATAAGAAGAGTTGGTCATAAATTGATTAGTTTATACTAGTGTATATATTCTCAATTGCGAATCAAGTTCTTACAACTTACATTAATCGCTCTCGAGACTCATTCAAGATGGAGTCAACCTCGAAGAACCCTAAGGACACTGTCGACATGGCGATGGTAGGGATCAAACCCGGGGCCCTTCGATACTGGTTCGAACGCGCTACCACTGCGCCATGGCGGCTCCACAAATAAATAAATTGAGAGTCATTTTTGAGCCCTGCTGCCGGCCATGTCTCTATGTGAGAAAGTTTGCAGTTTCTTGCGGGGGACGGATAGGGATTTAGTACTAGTTATTCCCAGGAACTATGGTTAGGTAAAGAACCTGCCTGCACAATGACCAACATACCGTTGAAACAACACACACGACGCTCTGATCTTATGACAGTCATTTTATCTCTTAAATATCTTAGAATGATATTAATAATAATTTAGTTTTTTTTTATCTACATACAAAATAAGTTCTAATACTACTTAAAGTGCCAGGATAACATTGCGTTTATTGAGTTAGAAAAATAAATGTACTGATTGAACAATGATAGAACAATGTTCTATTCACTAAAACAATGTTAACATATGCCTTTATTACGTTTTCAAGTCATTTCTTCATGAAAAAGAGATACCAGAAAGCATTATATACTGTGTTATATTTTATACATGTACTGTTACTTTGATTAAAAAATTAAAGTTAGGCACGATTTTGGTACAAATAAAGAGGTACAAATAAAGATGATTTCCGCCGGTAAGACATCTTCCTTGGTAAACTAAGAGCTATTTGTAAATTTGTGATCCTGGAACTTTAACTAAGGGAATTGTTTATAACAGTTAACCAAAAGCACATAACCTGTATTATATGATGCTACATGACATGTACACCAGGAAAAGAAGTAATTGTCGATTGAATTACAATCACACCGCCGTGCCTTGCAATGTTCTGACACATTTAATGTACATTATGTCCGGCCACCAACACAGTGCTACGTTTCAATTCTCTGCCTGGAACAGCTCGCTAGACACTAGGCAGATTATTATATTTCTTACGTGATTATAATAAAGAGTTCGGAGAAGAATTAAAACCTACCGCGGATTGCCCGGACCACCTTCTCCTTAGACGCTAGCGGTAAGTATATGACGTGTACAATGTAGTTTTGTTTTGGCTACGTAATAAATATCTCAGCCCTTTAATATTGCTTCACAATTTTAAATGTTATGTCTGTATGTTATTTCTGTAAATATAGACGTAAGTGCTTTTTGGGACTTGGACTTATATTCGCGATCGCGGTAAGGTCTGAAACGGGTGCCTTCTGACACATTGGTTCTGCAAGTGTATAAGGCTAGGTTTACACTCGTACATGTAAGTAGAAAGTGTATGTGGAGGATGAATCTCTAAAGGGTAATGAGTTCATAGTCTCAAAACATTGTTATAAATTGCACTGTGATCTCACGTTGTTGTCCGTGTTATCTTTGTATAATGCGCTACTTGTTTCTACACAAAGGTTTTTCAAGTTAAGAATTACTTTTTAAAAAATGAGACTTTAAAAGGGACGAAAAATGTGTTTGACTTGCTCGTGGGAAAATTTCTCTTTGATGAAACTTTTCCAAAAGATAAAATCAAATTAAATATTTTAATCTAGGAACTAACTCAAATTGACACTTTTTTTCAGTGTTTTAGTTAGTCTTTTTTCTGAAGAATATAGATTACCATATACCATATGATGCTGAAGAGGAAGCAGTTAATTTTTTGTTCATTCCATCTTGGTCGCGTTGAAACGTTTAAAAATTAACTGTCAAGTTGTAAAAAAGTAGCAAATCGAAATCTCATAGGATAGCAACAACTCACCAATGTGCGTTTTTCCGATATTTTAAGTTTTGAAATTTAGGAAAATATGGACCATTTTCTTTATCGTTTAAGAAAAAGTATTTTGTTTTAAGCCTTATTAACTATCACCGAAGAAACATCAAATATAATTGTGTTCATATCAATAAAATCTAGCAAATCAAATTACTAGGATTCAATCTTTTGTCCCGTTCGTACACGAACTTCTGTCGGGTAAAGACCTTTTTTGTTCATTTGCCTCGCAGGTGACACTTGCCAGTGTGTTACAGAAGAACTAAACCTTAACATTGTCCCTTTTAATTTCTTAACATGAGACATCTAAATTGCAAAGTTGATTAGTCTTAAAACACTCTACAACGTTTTGTTATTTGTTTTACATAACTGCGCCAATTTGTAGTGACGTTACAAAATGTATGAACACGCTAGAGGAACTGTAATGTGACCACCAAATACTTTAAACAAAACTGTTGATTTAGAACTTAAAATAAAACAAAACTGTCAACGTTGCATCAGTTATAATGCCAGCCTTATATATCATATTCGTATTTTTCAAGACCTGCATTTTTATCAAACATTGGCATTTTACATCATGCATTTGAAATCATGGTATGAAATAAAATTCCATTATTTAGCGAAGTCCATGGTTACAATGAAAGCTGCACGTTCACAGTTGCTGGTGGAAGAAAATAATTTCTTCAAAATGATATACTAAAACATATAATGTAAAAGTCAACATAGCAATATCAGAAAATCTGCTGAACAAAGATGGTTAGCTTGGTTTGATTGTACCACAACTCTATAATTATGTTTATATTGGGATCTCAGCTTGGTACCGTATGATAAGAAGAAAAAACAGATTGAAATACTTTACAGGAATTTAAACTGTAACCTTTTTATTTGATGATTTGTTCTAAATTTGTTAGAATCAGTTGAGCCCGCGTCTTTTATACACCAACATCTGACAGCGAGCAGCTTTAAACTATTTGTTACTGAAATTGTCATATACGGTTTTAATGTAGTTTCCATAGATTTTACGACTTCCCTGCAAACGGTTTCTTTGTTGAAGGAAAATATTTTGAAAACCGAATAACCGTCGTCTATATGTTCCTGTTCCAAATTATGGATATTAGCCGTAAATAGTATCTTGAGAAACGAAAATATTTGCACACTTACAAAGATGGTCATACATTATTCTTCCTGTGCAACCTTGCGTTTATGCATCTGTGTTTTCGTTTCTCAGACAGTAATTCTATAACTGTTGTAAAAACGACAATCTACCAGTTATGTCGTCAAAGTAATGCATTTTCCCATAACGTAATAGATATTTATGGATGGCTTGAACCAATTTCTACCAACACTCATAAAACAAAGAAAATTTAGGAACATTTAAGCGTCTTTGAAGAAAATGCAGTCCCGAAATCTCTTCAATAACTCAACAGAGCTTCAACCCCAGTAGATATTATATGAAGACTATTTACATAATTAAGACATAACGAAGTTCTGCGCGTTCCACTTGGCATGGTTATGTTCTTACTAGTTTAGCCTGTATATAAAACATTAGAGTAATCTCTTTTGTCTTTCCGATGCTATCATAGCTGACATGTCAAAACAAATTGAAGACGGTTTTGCTAAACGTGTAATGGACTATTTCCCTGAAGTATATGCTACAATTGCCTTGAACTTGTGGTGTTCATTATGCTCAAAACAGAAGAAAAATGTTCGCCCTTTGATTATTATTTCAAACAGGCCCCCCAGAATAATGATGTGGAATTTCAGTTGTTTTTGCTAACATTGCAAACTAATTGAATTTACTGAATGGTAGTTCTGAAAGGTACTGATTGACATTAGACATGGGTAATGCTCTTGTACTTCCTTCACTTCAAAGCCATATCGTGCTTTAATGGCGACAACTGCATTTGCAACATGTCTGGGACGCATAGTATTAACAACAAAGCATCTACTAGGAAGTGCATGGCACTTTTCTGTTTCTATAATTCAGGGTTTATATTGTTTTGGTATACATAAAAGGCTGTTCTCATGCAACTGTATCGTGTCACAGGAAGTGGACTTTTAAAACAGATTTGGTTCCACTTATCGGCAAGTGATAAGTGTGTAATAATTATGGATTGCTAAACATCGGCTTGCTTGACTGTATTGTCAGTAGCAAATGTGAGTTTAATGTTTCTTTCTTTCTTTCTTAAAATACATCACAAAACATAAAAGTCAACTAGAACTAGTTCGTACCATTTTATTCGAAATGTTGACCTACTTGTGAAAACTGGTCGCTTCGTACGGCACGTATACTAATGTAAAATGAAAAGCGACGATGCATTGACTTGTGCATGTATGTGACACATCTGGACCGAAGCGCCCCGTAAATTAATTTTTTGTTAATTGCAGTTTATTGTTACTGATCCACAATGCAATATTCAATATGATATTGTAAAAATCAAGTGAAAATAGTGGCCTTTTTGAAAAATACTTTCAGTGCATAATCTTTTGTTACTACAACACTGGACTCATGGATAAGTGTTGCATCGATCTTGTTTTTAATTACAGTTGCGCACACATTTTGATGGTATAAATATTATTCATACATGTAATACATGTATCAATATACACGTAATTTGTACTTATAATATAAACAAACTCGTTTTAAGAAAAAGGGGGCAAACTGAATGTCAACATGGGAGCGAGGCTGTACACCGGTTTATATAAATACAGGACAGAAATACAACGGTCATAGCCAGACATCAGAAGTACAATCTACAACAGTGTCGCGTTTTAGCCACTGCCATACACGTACTTATGTACTGGACATCATAAATATTCACGTAAATATGAAACAATTGGTTACATTGGAATACATATTTGTGTGTGATATTGGTGTGAAGGACTGTCCACACTTACTACTGGAACTACTTCTGTAATGCATATCGAATTTCATTTTGGACTAAAAACAAAAGTACCTACTTTGTAGATGTACAATGTAGGTTGAATTGATATATACATGTATACCTTAAATATAGATCTCGACTAGGTCAAATTATTTACGGAATCTATGCTTCAAATATGAATACAGTACTTGCAAGGCGAAACACTTACCTTTGTACGGCACGAAAAGATTGAGCCAGAGACACTCTTCAGACTGGTTCCTGGTATGGGTTCCTATTCTCACCCATGCTTCCCTTATCTTCTCAGGTAGCCCAGCCAGCATTTCATTGTCCATATACCTTTGTGGACATACTGGTTTAGGATTCGTAGCATACCTCTCCTTCTCAGGAGACCTTCCTGGGTCTCTGTTTGTTAAAAACCTCAGACTCTGTTTGCTTGACAATATAACTTCTGCATATTTAAGCCCTCTGTATTCATCGACTTCTTTAAGCCCGCAAACTGGCTTAAATTGAACCTTAATCCCTTGTACGACGGTGTCATCGGGCATGGCAATCTTACGATCCCCCAAATGAGTTCTATCTAGCTGACAGATCTCTCTCTGATAATATTGACTTTGTGTTTCTATGATTAAAAGTAGTCCGATAGAAATTACAGTAAATCTTGTACCCATGGCTTACAGTTATGTTATTTTCCTTTTGTTTATTGCTGTCCGTCTAATAACAGGGTGCCGGTATACTATTCTCGAAACATTTACTGATTATATCAAGTTATCACTGCAAAGGGTATTGTTATAATGCCAGCATATTATGTGCACAAACAACCAGGCAATATACATAACTATTATAATAAATAGATAAAAATCAGATAATATTTCATTTACTTAAGATAGTACACATGATATCGGTTTTGCAAGATCTTAATTGTTAACTGTTTGCATATGTAGAGATATTGTAAGTCACATATAGTACAGTACCCCTATTGCTATGGCCGAAAACGGTACTTGTTAAGTTTTTTTTTTTAAGTTTTCATAAACGATTGCTTTCTAGGTTGATATTTTGTTCTGATGCGAGCCCTGTGTTCACATGCATGACGTTCGCTCGTTAATCACACGGTCAAATGAATGTTCTTTCTGAGGATATATCTAAACCTCGACAGTTCAATAAGCTTATTCAAATGGGATATGTTTTATTTTGTGTATACCAGTAGTGTCTAGACCGCCCGCTGAAGATTGTTGCTTTTGATTGTTTTAAGATAACGTAATTGATTAAAAAAATGTAGGAAAATCACACAAAAAGATCCATATTCATACAGACTAGCCTTGTAACACTGAATTAAATTCCCTTATCCATACACGACGCTTTTATATAGAATTTAATCTCCTTTTGTTTTCAATAGACACTTGAAAAACTAAAACACTACAAACATCATTCCTTTCAATACATATCTGAAATTTTCTAAATATTTGCACTACTTTAATCCACCCATAGACCAAAACATGGCAATCTTTTTTTTCACTGTATTATAACGGAGGAGTATTTTCCACACACAATGAGGCAGAAGTTGTCACGCCATCACGCCTCATTACGCCGAAGCTTCAATACAAATTACTCATTATTACTTCTATTTTCCAAGCAATACAAACAGTTATCCGTCCTATCTTAGATTTCTGCTACAGAATATATAAGCTCCAGTGAATTACTACTAGCAGAAGATATTTGTGATACAGCGTCTCCTGGTCAATCATATAACTCGTTAATTACCTCGACAGTTGCAAAACTTTCTGGCATTCTAGATCGGATCGAGTAGTATAGATTAATTCTACTTCAAACATTTACTTCGCGATAACTAATCATTTTCTATTCATTTATTACTGTAATTGCTTTTAAATAAGTTGTGCAAAGACGTGAGTATTGCTTGATGCGTTACAGATAATTTTTATTTGATTCCTTTACTAAAACTCCGCAATGCATAAAACTCGCGTCGTCCTTAAATGTTTACCATAGTTTCGAAATGCTGATATTCTACTGATTGGTATACCAGAAGTGGCGCATGTTACACCCCGTTGAGCAGTTTAGTGTAATTAAATTGGGATGTATGATTTGTGTTCCGCGAAATAGGGGTTATTAATTAATAATTAAAGTTGTTTAACAGATTGAGAGATTCGGAGCTGGAGGTATTGTTTTTGAACGAGATAGATCTCGCCTGTACCTAATTCATTTTCCCATTTCGTCATTCGGCAAGTTCTGCTTAAAGAGCAGTCTGGTATTTTCGGCTTAAATCTTTTTCAATTATTACCGGCGATCTGTTGAACAAATAAATCAAACTGTTGCACTATCCAATCACAGTAGAACATTCAACATGTAAAATATTAGCCCGATAGGTGTTGTTCTACGGCTGGTACTGCCAATAATATTACTCGAAACTAGTATTTTTCAATGATATCCAAAATATATATCCGTTATGTAAGAGCGAAGCAAAACTTTTTCCACAAGGAATAGACTCTCGCATACAGGAAAGCAAATCTGCAACTGTTCTGTTAGAAGCCTGGTATTTCTAACTGTTTGATGTTAGGAAACAATTGTTGACGCTTAAGTGAATACACATGTGTAAGCGTTACGTTCGCACACCGATTAACACCACAAATACAATCAAAACACAATAATCCTGTAGAACTTTCTTTAGTGGATGCTTTTTGTTTTTCTACGTGTGTTCCGCGAAGTTCACAAGACATAAAACAATAAACGAAACCGATGTAAACAGTACCAGGAAGAAATGCAAGAGTAATTGAAATCTAATATGCTGTTACTCCAATATGTGATTAAGATTTTGGATGAAGATTAATAGTTCGGAGTGTATTCGAAGTGCAATAGTCTAATTTTCAAAAATTGTCAAACTTTGCATGCAAAAAAGTTAAATCAAACACACGACTCTCTGAACACTTGCTGCAAAGGCATATCGACAATATATTTCCGATGATTTATACAGATGTTGGCACAACTGATATGTAAAATACATTGGAGAGTTGAAACTTGATCTGTATATGTTTTAGAAATTCAGACGAAAACATGACATGCCTTTCTTTTAACTTCCTTCAAGTTAGCATGTGGGCGTAACAGCGATCTGTCACCATCAGCTAAGACGCGGTTATTTCAAACACAAAATGACAACAGTATGTGCATCATTACGATTTCGTTTTAATTTTTCAAAATACACTATAGTTTACGAATATCAAAATATGACGCTTTAATCCACATAGTACGTAGTGCAAAAGTCACGACACTTCGCAGACGAATTTACAGGAAGAATAAAGCTAAATATCCGAAATGTAGCAAATCTATATATTTGGCTTTTATAAATAGTTACACTGAAGAAGCGAATCTGGCGATTTGCTTGACTTTCACTGTTTATCTGAGGCCTTCACTCATTCGTCTTACTGAAGATTATTTGTGTTTCCAAGACCCTGTCTTGAGCGCCTATATTATTAGATGAAATAATCGTACAAAATTTTTGAGACTTTGGAAACGTATTATTAAGTTAGCAGTAAATTGCGAATTGTCCGATATAAAAGATCTCCGCATTTTCACTTGGGAAGCTCTCATTATGTGTGTTATGATTGTCAATACAGCTGTCTCTCTTTTTTACGTTTCCTGAAAATTATTGATCTTTTTTATTCGGAAAAATTTAAGCAGAGTCGCAAATGGTAGAATGTAGTAAATTATCAGTATCTGATGATAACTGACCTATTCTTTTCAGAAATTCGTTGGAATATAGAATTTTGGTTTTCGGAAATACGTTCATTTATAAAACGAAATATCAGATTTATATAGGTATACGTAATATGTCTATACTGTAGCAATAAGTTAAACGGCTAACAGTTTGTCCAGGTGCCTGAAATGTATAGAAATTAAGGGTGGAGTTTACCTCTGTGATGTCATAGTCTTACTTCTTGGGATGTGAACCTGCAAGTGGCGTATGAAAGATACCGAGTCAATATGGAAAATTGAATGAAATAGAAGCAACAGCATGAAGTACAAACGGTAATTAAATAATTATTGCGCAGTACAAAATATGGCCTTTACCATTGTAAAGCCTACTCAGTCAGAAGGAATTATAAGTATTTCAACTTAGTAGCATTCTGAGTTGAAATCACGGACAAGCCATGCGGTTGGAGCAAATCGGCCATCGTCGTTGAATACATAGGCATCTTTTGTTACAGGTTAGCAGGAAATGTTGTAAAGCAAAAAAATATTAGTTGTAAGTGAAGAGAGAGAACGAAATCGATGTCATTAAGGACAGGAAATGCAAGCATATTTACACCTGTTAGACATTTTTTCCAAAGTAATATATAGGTTTACAGTTTCAAGACTATACAGCGTAGATTACCAAAGCGTATCGAGTGAACTTTAGAGTTATCTGTAAGCTAAATGTATCACGCTAATACTTTATAGAACAGGGCTAGTTTTAACATGTTCATCCAACATTTTTTGCTCGTTATATTGTCGCAATAAATACGTCATTTGAAAGTTCATGATATGAGTGTTCTAAAGATATGTAGTTTGATACATTTTATGAAAGGCCCACAAACATTGAGTAAGTTGTTAAACCTGACAACATATCGAGAATTTTACGTTCAGGTCATATGTTGATAACGATAAGAATATATGGGAAATAGCCCCGTTTGAAAATGTAATCCTGCTTATTTAATAGGTATAAGACACAACTAAAGTAAAGTTTGATTTGGATTTGAAACAGATGATGCTTGTTTGATAAGGCTGCGGACTATGCAGATTGAAACCAGCGGAGCCCTTTTCTTTTCACAATAGGTAGAGTTCGAACTGGTTCACACCTAAAGGACATGAATAAAAATTTAAAAAAAACGCATTTATTCATCTGATATGAATACGAATATCAATTGAAGTCAAGGATCTTTTTCAATTTAATGATATTGTAAAATAAATATACTGATAGGATGATGAGAGAACCATCTTCTATTCACTGTAAAACATTGTTGAAATATTCATTTCTTTTGTATTCAAGTCACTTTTTCACAATAAAAGAGTTGTCAGGAAGCCTTTTCACTTTTTGCAATATCATTGAAACTATAATGCTCTATATTTCTAACATGTACATCGAAATTTAAAAAAAAATAAGTAAAAAAAATAAAGGTCATTTCCGCCGGTTTGACATCTTTCTAGGTTAAATAAAAGCTACTTGTCACTGTGGTCCTGGGACTTTAAGCTTGAAACAAATCAGTTCATAACACGTAATAACCAGATGAAAAATAACAAATAGATTTAAAGAAGAACAAAACAAGACATACCAAAAGTATGTGTCTTCACACATGTACAGTCAGAAGGCACAACATAAAGAGTGAAAAGCTGCAACAGAGATTGCAACAAGCAAGAAGTCATAATGATTATTGTTATGTAAAAGAATGGACAAACAACGATCATCATGTCATTAGATATTACGTAAACTTGCTTTATGTTGTCTGTACGCTAGCTTGACACTTTCTCACAACCAAACAAAACCACCGTCATCATGCCATTCATTATTACGTAAATCTTCTTTATTGTTTTGGTATCTTAACATTTTGAGACCTTACATGTTTGATCAACACCAACGAGCAAAAACATGATGCAGATCTAACACTTGCTTTCATGGCCGTATTTACATGTTTTGCATATGAAATCTGTGTACGCGCGCCTTTTGTGAATATTCCTCAGACTTCTTTTCGTATAAGTGAAAAAGCTTAATCTAAGAAATACACTCAATATTTTTTACTTTTGCTTATAAATATCCGATTATTGTGATTGTTGTATGGATGCAGAACAAAAACATGAATATGTTCCGAAGAAATGAGCAGAATGAATCGCAAGAGTATATTGTATAATATGTTTACACACATGGACAAATGAAACGTCTGATGAAAGAAGATTAAGGCGCCAAGAGCCAGTTTATAGAATGATTGCACTGGAATAGCTGTAAGGAAATTGAGCGCAATCTGCTGTTCATAGAGCGACCATTATTTGAATGTCATTCATAACAAATAAAGGTCTAAATGAAGTGGCTGGACGGTAATACAGTCCCGAGACTTCAGTGTAAGAAATGATCAGATACGTTTTAGTCTGTAAACTTGCAGATGAATGAAATTAAATTGGAAGGAAATGGCCAGACAATGTAATCACTCAATGGCTGTTTTTAACCATGAGAAATTTCAGTACATTAAAATCAAAAGTGTTTGAAAGAACTAAATGCGGCTCCCTCGCAGATCTTTCAGAAAAATGAGCAAATATCAATTTAATTGCATTGTCATCTGCAAATACAATAAAACTTCTGTATAAGACAAGTTTAAGATGTTTTCAAGACATTAATTTTATTCTTTCTAGACCGTTATGAAGAGCGGACATTATCAAAGTCATATGATTTTAATATGTACAATGTGGATGTAAGTTAATGTAATTATTCAAGAAAAAAACTTCACAAAGGGAGATAATTCATCAATTGTTTTACGTGTACTATAAGTTCGTGTTTATTTTAAGTTCACTTCGTTTGTTCAAAAGCAAACTTTCATTGTGTCGCCTTCAATAGTGCCACGGCGATAGACGAAAAACGGAAAGAGGGGATGGGACAATATTCAAGACATATTGTTTCGTGTGTTCTTATCTTCACTTGTTTCCAAATATCAACCAATCTGTGTGTTTAAACTCAGATACAATCATTATGATTATCATTATTATTGTCTCCAACGTCGTCATAAACATCATAATCGTCAGAACATTATTTGAAGTATGTTTTTTTCAAAGAGGTGAAAAATTGAATATTTTTTAAATGGTTCGTTACAATAGAGTAATATATTGCGGATGAAGATTTGCTTTCATCTTGGTAAACGAAAAAGCAAACAAGAAACGAATTAGAGCTCCTGCGTAATTTGCACTAAGCCAAGCAAATCCTGTCTTTAATTGCATGTGTAAGACATTATAACGACACAAAAAAGATGCTTAACTGTAATGGAAAATACCAGTACTAAGCATCAGTGTTAAATGGTTTATACTATTTCGGAGAGGCTTCTCGTGTTATGTTAATTCTGTGTCATTACTGATGGAATTCAATTCCAGTATCACTTATGTCTTTATTATGATAAGTTAATTTGAAATATTGGTGGTTTATCAATATTTTTATAAAAAAAGAAGCTATTAAGCACATCAGTTACAATAGCACTCAATGAAACTGCCACTACGAAACATTCAAAATATGCATACAATGTGTATCGAGTACGTGATGTCAATTTCACTTGGAAACAGATTGGTAGCACTAGGAATGTAGGTTATGTTGAAAGGAGCCTGACTGATAAAGGACATTTTCTTCGACAATGAGATAATCGAGTCTCTACCAGATATTACATTAAGGAACAAAAAAGTGATAAAGCGTTTGCTAAACTGGATGCATACCAACCCTTTAGTCTCCCCTTATAGTTAGTTTTCCTTCCTTTGTCCATGCTAATTGACGCCACCTAAGGCATCCAACTTTTCTTATAATATATATCTAATAAAGGGCTCAGAGAACATTTCTTTACAGATCCTATTCAAATTATTGTAAAATTACAAGGGTATTTAAAATGGTGTAATTCCATTCAATCCTACAGCAACAATTTCAGTTATTCGCAACAAATAATTAATCTGTTTGTCGAAAGCAATATATATGCTTTGATACTAAACAGTGTCTTCTACAAGTAAAAGTCTACCACCCGTTGTACACAATATTCGTTATAAAACTGTTCGGGTCCGATTCAACTGCTCAGTCCCACGGTTAAAGATAAGACACATGTGAAATTCTAGGATCGAACGACTGAATGTTGTTTCAAAGACATCAACGTTAACTGTTTTAGGTTGCCTCCTACATGTATATGTAGTGAATTCTTTCAGTTTCTAGCGATTTATTACGATATTAGTTTAAAGACGAAGTTGCTATTTTGAGATTTTTGATTCAATTTTCCTTCTATCATTTGCGAGTTTTATGTAATATAACTGGTAGATGATGTTCCGAGTTTACTGTGAAAAAAAGAAGTTTGTTTATGACATAAAAATGACACATTTTCTACATTAACCCAATTTCCAAGGTTGTGTGTTTCCAAATAGATCATTGACAAATTTATTAATAATACAGCAGACAGATTGTCGCCCTGATTCACCCCAAAACTTCTAACCATTCAATCATTTTTTCATACATCTATATCACAATATTGAACCATTACGAGGTCTCCGTATAGATAAGTCTTCAATTGATCAAAAATTGCACAGCGTCCTATTTCTATCGATGAAAAGACCAATAAACGTAATCCTAATTATGATCTAGAGCATTGAAACAAGACAAATCAAAACAATCTTCCACTTGTTTCATTAAGCATAATTTCCATTCAGACATTTAATTATTGTCTTTACGTAGAAAAAATATCAACCCTTCGAAATAAAAGTTGAAGCCAAGCAATACTTTTAAGATCTTAAACCATTAAGAAAATAATATGCTTTCACTAGACAATTATAAAGAGCCTAGTATTTCTATTTGACAATAAGGATGGTTAAGGTTTCCAAGGATACCAAGAAAGCACACTGCGGTTTGCTGAGGTCATTTTCGGAATGTACAAAATGTACACATGTAGAAGATTGACATTAAGCCAGAAGGATTATGGAGAATTTCTATATTTCTGTAGAGATCATTGCGCAGTACCGCCGTTCTTGATGTTACATTGTACAGATTGACGTCGATCATAGAAGAAATGACCTCCCTATAAGACAAACTCTTTTTGGTTGTTAAATTTTTCACTCATTTTAACGTTCCTGTTTTTATGTATTTTATTTGTATTTAAGACGGTTTAATATCATGCTATCAAATTGCTCTTTCTTTCGGATTAATCACATCGGCTGACGTAATTTGTCATAAAAGTAGTATAAAATACTGAACATTGTTATAAATTACATAAATTGTTGTCAAACGTTGGTTTAAAGTTGGTTATGTTCCCATTTCCCCTTGAATTTCAAACGTCAGTTATTGATTACATTTGAACTTAATCAGTTTTGTTTCTGAACAATTAATAAGCCTTTCAGAACAAAGTCCTGTTGCTTAATGTCACTTTGCTTTGGATAATACCAGAACGATGGATTCAGCGTTATGTTTGTAAATGAGATCCAATGACACGGTTTGTTATGGCAAAAGGCCCTAATGAATTATTAGCAAGAGATGTATTAGCCCTTTGGGATGTTAAACAACTTCTCGTTTATTTGATATTCAAAACGGTATTGAACTTAATGTAGCATTAGGCATTCATTTTATTAGTTTCTCGAGTAAAATTGTTTTCTAAATTATTACCCACAAAATAGATACGGATAGAATATCATCTCTTTAGAACATTCACAGCGCTATTACAAAAAGAGAAATGAATTCGTAGTACATGTATGTGTTTGCTTCTCTTCGTGTTTTAGTCCGTTAAATTTTACTTCATAGCAGAATGAGAATGTCCTTTTCTAAAACGGAATAACCCGGCAGACAGGGAATGAATGGGGATAGATTACTTGTCTAGAATCTTCTTTCAAAGTAGAAGTAATGGCAATGGGAATATTGGTCTATATACAATGTGTTTATAAGATCAAAAACAAAATGTGATAACATAAGAGTGTGTAAAAAGAGTTTGCATCCCATCAGGCTAGATGGTATAATCCATTATGTAATTATTTAGTAAGTTGGCATCGAGGGAATGTTGTAACTATTTTTACCGTCGTTTTTGCTATGTGGGTGGCATAGTACTGGCCCGATGAACTAAAACGAAATTATCTGATAGCAATCAAAGCGCAGTACATATATGTAGTCAACAATAATATTAACGTAATAATACAGAATGCAATTTCCCCGACGCTTCATGCTTAAAGTGCTTCATTTTTTCCAGATATCTACTGAATATTTGCTTTGGGACGCCATAAATAAGCGTACATGATATTTCCATAAAAATATCTTCCAATACGACTGCTAATGAATTTATGAAATATCAGTTGGATTTCCAAAGAAAGCTGGCTCGAACATCATTAGCTGTTAGGGATTTATTTTCGGTGTTCATCGCACATAAAAGCCGAGGGTTTCTTAGTAAAGATTAATGGTGGTATAAAACAAACACAATCCGCAATCAAGGCAACTGAATGACTCTTTCGCATATATTTACATTGTGTACTTACTGGTATAATTTCAGTTGGGTTAAATATCAAATATGTTATTATCCTTTATTGCCTTATCTATATTTTTATATTACAGTGGATTGCGATATACTATACAGTTTAATGAAAGTTGAATACCGGTATAAATGGTATTTATCCCAGACTGTTTGATCATTTCTAAATTAAAGGTCCATTACCAAGACCAAATCGAATTTTCTTTTAAATCTGGAATTGTAACGGGCAGATAAAATATGACATACTGCATCGAATGTGACCATATTGTGTTGAATATTGAGTTTAACAAAAGAATTGATAAATTGTATTTTGCCTTTCAAACACGGAAGTAGGCTTTCCTGTTTTCAAATATCTTTGTAATTTGCTAGAAGTCTTCCAGATATCGAAAGGCTGTACATAGGCTGTACATGAATAAGCATGCCTACTTTGAATTATAGTTCAAAGAACTTTACTTCAAATGATGTGCAACTTATATCTCTGACTGATTACAACATGCAATAAAGCGAAAGTAGGACAAAAAGACAACCCAGGTCAATATAAGGAAATACAAAAACATTCACTTGTTTTCATGCAGCAGTATTTTAAACAGGGAAATACTCCATGGCTATTGTAAAGTTTTAGAAGCCAGTTTCAAACTGTATTTCCATATTACAGTTCCAGATTTAAAAGAGAAAAAAAATGATTTGGTGTTAATAATGGACATTTAATTTACAATTAAGTTACTTTTGCAAGAATATTGTAAGCTTTGAAAAACCATACATATGAAATAATTTAATAATTACACCATTTCAACTGGCGTGATCATGGTGCTTTCGTACTAATAAGAAAACTTTTCAGCAATGTAATACATAAACGGTACAATTTGTGAACTTTGTAAAGTCTTGCTTTCCTTATGTATTGTATGTTACAAGCCTTGTTTTGTTGTCCCGGCTGACTAATCCTTCTATCTAATTATGAGTTTATTAACGTAAAAATGATACTTCAAAGGCAAGGAATATGAGTTACTTCATTATAACATTTCTTACACGTATATGAACTGGGCGTGTTTTTATTTAAGTAGCAAGAGCACATTAAACGTGTACTAAGTTATCTACGCTGCGAAGCTAATTGAAGACGTTTACAATGTACGCTATTCTAATTTGCTACATCATTTTAAAGCTTATCATATCACTGTTGACTTTACTTCCTCGAAAAACTCTTTTACCGGAGAATTTACTGTTATTACCCTTGCGGGGTCCCCCCCCCCCCTCGGTTTTTATAACCCTTACCCCGATTTCTTTCGTTTTTTATATTTATTTTTTATATTATTTTTTTTTTTTTTCCCCTTGCACAATTAATCCTATTAAGACGTCGTTTTTACACATCACGTGACCTTTGAAAGTTGCATATACACAGTATAAATTATTTATCAGTTACAGCGACATAAATGATTATCCTTTATTACTTTAGAATCTACCGACATCCCAAATAACTCTGGTACGAGATAACACCTGCTATATCGACCTTGTAAATGAAGACAAATATTCCACAATTCGTGGGCAGAAAATAAAACTAAGAAATACAACTAGGACGGTTTGAACAAAATTCAACTATTTTATACCTGGGGCGGGGGGGGGGGGGGGTAAAAAGACTATTATATATAAGACATATTTAAACTAGCACGCAATACTGGCAGTAATTTGTCCTGGTCTAAACTGTATTAAAGTATGTTGTTTTGGAATCACTTGAAATAAAACGGTGGAAACGCGACTGCCGTCGTATCCCTGTACATGTAACAGCTTGACTATACATGTATAGTTTGTACTGTCGTAAATATTGGAGACGAGACTCTTTGATTTAAAATGACATTTGATCTGATTTACGTCTATTTATTACAATGTGAAATGATACATGTTAGACTTTGACCATGTGCATAGTTTCAGATACATTTGGCATCATTTAAAGTCCTAGGATCACATTGAAATGATAGATATTGAAAAATAAAATTACTGATAGGATAATGAATGTTCTGTTCAAATGAAAACAATGTTGGCATAATTATGCCATGTTGAGGTATTCGTGAAAAAGTGTTGCATATTCTTTGCAATATCACTGCACTTGTACATTGCACCGTGTGTAAATATTTACATTCCTAAAATGCTGAGTTAGAATTTTATTAAGAGTTTCATGTATCTTTTGAACTCCAGTCTTGTGCACCGGCTATGCATATTCTCTATACTACATGAACCCAGTGAACGAATATCAAATCAGTGGAAGCCATACGACGGGAAGGGCTTATATTTGCGATATCGCAAAAATGCCTCTTATAATATGTTGGACAAATTAATAAAACCCGAATCTGTCCTAATACTGTACTATTGGCTTTAATGGTCTGCTCCTGAACAAAATGAAATTATCTGCATTTGCCATACACTGTCATTCAAAGTCTTATAGTAGCAACTAGCTTCGATGAAATACTTATGGGGATTCGACAATTGAAATCTCGTTACTGGAGACTTGAAAAAAAGCTAAAAAAAAAAAGGTTTCCGATGGAGAAATTCCGATTAGATTTCGATTTTTCGATAACGCTCTTTGATTTGTAACAATTCTACTTTGACGTGCAAATTAATTCTGTAGATGTTCTAACTGACACATACAATGTATCCAACAAATTGTACACCACATGGGAAGCGACACTAATATTTCATATATGAACCAGACATTTCAAAATGAGTTATCTTTGATAATGACCTTTTTAACACACAAGTGTAAGATAAATGACGTCCTGCATAAAAAACATGTCAACATAACATTTAGATTTTCTGTAAACAATAAAATACAGAGCGCCTACAAAATGGGTAAAAAACTCTGCAATTTCAGAAACTGATAAAATAGGTAATATTACCAGTACGTCAAGGTGGTTAGAATTTCTTGTCATTTTTACAGTTGGGCTTTCGTACAATGTACTTCTTTATTATTTCGTATGCAAATACAACACATGAAGTCTGCTTATTTTTCAGCAAATGCAAAACAGATATATTCAGTCAAATGTTTTAAATATCAACATAAGTGAGAGCATTGTATAGCTTGGTAATTTCAGGACAATGTGTAGTCCATACTCGTTTTATTGATCCGGTCAGAAAAGAGTGTCGGAAAGGAAAAAACAACAAAACCTCCATTTTGACCAGAACGAAAGCAACATAAGTTATGTAAAATGAAAACAAAAACGTTTAATATACAAGTAGAAAATACACAGTTAGCTAGGGAATCAGCAGTGCAGAGATTAGCTGTTTGGTCTTCGAAACCGTTTGTATGTTTGCCTGGTGTCCTGACTGGTTTTCTTTTCAGGTGAAACAATGTTGCAGCGTTTTTGTAAGATCTGGTTTTACACCCGTCCTCATGTTTGTTTGGTACATTGGAAAACAAAAATGACAATTTTAATACTTATAGAAAGTTTGTAACAAGACTTTTAATAAATAGATTATTAAATGCTTTAATATTTACATATAACATATTTAAAGATTGGGCATTAAACTGTGTGAAAAGTTTAAACGGTTTAGTTTATAATCATGGGGCCAGATCTCGACTCCAAATTAGTGTTGTATGGCCTTACGCAACCTGGAATATTTATATTCAGAATAATTTGGTTATTAACTGTACACAGGACCATGAACAATGTTTATCCCTCTTCTTCTACACTATGTACCTTACTTTTACCTTAAAACATTGCACGATTAGCGTAAAACAGTTGCAGTTTCTGGCTAATGTAGTTCTGACACATTCTTGACATGAAAACAAGTTTAAAATAATATTAACAGGTGTGCTTTATGACAAAACATGCTAATAAATGATGGTAGGCGAAGTAACTTTTTAATTGAATCAAATCGGGGGAATAGTCACGCAGCTTATAACAAATATCTTTTTTGCACTTGGTTACACACATTTAGAAACGTGCAAACGCGTGACTTACACATTGTCCTGAAATTACCAAGCTATACAATGATCTCACTTATGTTGATGTTTAAACATTTGACTGAATAAATCTGTTTTGCATTTGCTGAGAAACAAGCAGATTTCATGTGCTGTATTTGCATACGAAATAATAAAGGAGTACATTGTATGAAAGATAGACGGCGTCGTTTATTCAAGCAAACGGTATGTTATGTACATGTAGGCAGCATTTACAACACAAGATATCTAAAAGTGTAATAAATTCAATTACATTGATTTACAAACTATTTTTCTATACAGTGTCAGGTTTATCGAACTCCGGAAACTAGCTATTTCATCCCTAAACCCTCACTAAATACTGTAAATGGTCAAGGGCTTTGCCAATAAACTGAAAACATAAACTGAAACCAAATGTGTTTATGTTGAATCTCTCTGCTTAAATATGAGAGTGCGCGTTCACAACAAGGACCTCTCCTGTAAAACTACATGTAACGGCATCTAAAAGTAACACAATGTGTTAATACTTACTAATTTATTGTACAAATGCTATCAATTAGATCATCATCGTTTTCATTGCCATCACAAATTAGGTTGCTATTTATCAAACCGCTTGGAGGAAGATAACACTTGATTTCTTACCCTCTTTGTAGCGTGCATTTTGAATATTTACGCACCTTTTTCTCGTCATTGCGTGCAACCTTTTCTGACGTCGTAGGTGTAAGCGACTTAAACATTGAGAGAATGATCGGGGTATGGATGAGGTTTTACTGATGCTGAGGTCAGCACGGAATGTGTTATTATGCCGTAAAGTTTTTTTATCATGATTCACCAATTCGGAAAAAATACAAGCACGCAAGCAAGAAATCATTCCGATCAGACCGAGGGATAAATCTGATGATTTGTCTGCTCTGCAGCACTTTCTGACCATAAAAGATTTATTTGAAGTCTAAAATATAGGGGACGCCAAACTTTATATTGGCCAAACCTAGTTCGGCTTTGCTCACCGGCGTCCGATATATATAATATGCATGGATAACACTTCATCCATGTTTTTCAAAAGTTTGACGACAGATCTATCAGAAATAAAAAAATATTAGCATTGCTATGTTGCAAGTAAACAACACCTTGCAAAATATTTCATGATGCGAGCTTAAATTTATGTCAAAATGCAGCTAAAAACAAGAGTCCGATCGCAGAATTCAAGAAATGTTTTGCATTTTTTATTCGTTTCTTGTAATATATGATATATTTTCATTCGGTTAAACGAAAAACGTGAAATAATTTATTTTGTAAAGACACCGGCATCGTCTACAGTCTGACACTGTCGTTATGTTACTACGTTTTCTATGCGTAAATTTGGGACAACGCAGTTTCTCTGCATGTCGGATTGCTACTGTTCCGAAATAGTGATCGAAAGAAACAATCATGGCGGTTTATTATCAATAAAGATTAAATGCAAATAGGAAACTCATGTAAGAGTAATTGATTAAATATTAACACGATATTATCAGGTCGTTACGATTTAATTTCTACACTCTTTGAAAAATCTAAGCATACTGAATATTATCGAGAAGAAAACTTTAAGCGATAACTTCATATAAGGCTTACATAATTATTCATTTGTTATTTTGGTAATTTCTCTGCAAACTCCGATTTAGATGCTTTATCTGTCTCGGACAAATAAAAGATGCATTGATGAATTGTTAGACAAAACCACGTAGAAGTAGTCAAGCTAAAGACATATCGCTGAAATGTAACGAAACATCACGAAATGCATGCTTCAGCACTATCAGACAGCGCTGTAAAATCAAGTATTATGATTGAATCATTGAGGCTATACATATGAAATACTGTGACATCTAACGCAGAATGGTGATACAGTACTAAATTAATGCACGCCAGCTGGCAAATTACTGTAAAGAGCAGACTCAGAAAGACCTTGAAAAAAGGTGGGGGAAGAACAATTTGCACAGGGATTGGCGAAAACCGTTTGTTACTATCATGTATACACGCTGTTAGCAATGACCATTTCAGGATACCCGAGAGACACTCACAAACTGTACCACCTGATCCTGAGAAAATTATTTCCAAATAGGACTGCAGGCTAGATCGATCGGGCAATCGTTTTCGTACTTCAGTAGAACAAATTTGGCATTTAGTATCATGAACTTGTTTGTACTTGAATTTGATACCTTTGTGTGCATCTCAGAGGGAAACGAAGCTAAACACCACACTTACTAAACAACAATTAGCCTGTGTCGTTTGCTTTGGCTGAAAAGTGCAATTTTCATTGAGTGTTACACGAGTTCCTAATTCAATTTTCACAACAGAATTACACACAAAAATGTGAAGTAATTAACCTTCGGTCCAGACTTCAGGAAAAACATGTTACCAAGGCTAAAAAAGAAAGGACTTTGTGCGTTACATTTGTATTCTATTCTCTACAATGCTTGGGTGCAAATGTACTAGATACAGTTGAATAAAGATTTTTTTTTTATATTTTTGGCATTTCAAATGCTCACATTTTTTATATTAGGTTAATCCGAATTTAATTTTCAGTGGAACTATTAATGTTATTAACAGTGTGTAGCTAATCGCTACACTTAAAACTGTGAAACAAGCTGCAAAAATACCGATCTAATAAGATCATACATCTAGCACTTCGTGTCAACAATATCTTAATACACAACGGATAAGATATTTGTTTCAAATATAATGGGTTCACATATACTAAAATACGTAACCTGAATCCAAACTTATTAGAAACAGCATCTCACAGGATGCCTTAAACGGAATGTATCACATAATACTTGTAATTTGTATTAAATATCGGTCAAGATAGTTCATGTTTCGTCATGATCTCTGTCATGACAAGAAAACGCTCGTAACCGTGATGATAGAAGCTGTTCACCATTAGCCGTCATTATTTTCTCCTCGTCTCTTATACAGTGCAGCTCGTGTAAAATCCCATTATTTCCTCATTCGACCTATGTGCGCTACCGTTTTGAAGTTAGTGTGTACTTTTTATACGTTTCCTTTGTTATTGCTGTACTTAATTTAAATGATTAAGCTGTTATATGTCCTTCCATAATATGATGAAGCATTGTTTACAATGGAAACTTGATTATATTTTGCGTCGTGTCTTCTTTAATAGTGTTTTATACCACGTGTATATATACACAACAATACACAACATCTAATTTTGACTAACAGATAATCTGTGTCGGGAATGGATTTCTATCAAAAAGACAACAGCCGAGCAAAGCCCTCAAACGCAAAAGAATTTGCAAGTGTGCATTTTGTATTCAACAGTCATCCTGACAACGGTATAAACATACACGAATGCTCACGGATAGGTCAGGTACATACATGTATTTGAAAAACGTGTTTTTAAAACTGTAACCATTTTTTAAATCACTCGTTGCTCTAACAAGAAGAGTAGAAATAGACCGAATATAAAGTATTGTTGATAAACATGTTTGTATTAACTGTTTGAATGTTTCCTTCGCCTGTATTTAATTACTTCCCAGACGAAAGGAGTTACCAACCTATTTCTCTATCTAACGGTCCGTGTGATTAACTAAATGAGACTTTGATCAAATAAACAGCACAAATAATTCAGTCAAGACATTTGCAAGATTTTTGTCATTCTCTTACAAAAGTTTAGTGGAAGTGCGGCCAGTTTTTGTCGCTGATTTTCGCACTGACCGACGATATGAACAATGATTCATTTGTGACGAGATGGCTGATTTTTACAAGACTATAACACATAGAAGTGAACCACTCCATAAACCGCTATCGAAGTCCATTGCCGTTTTTTTTACTTTGGCAATATGTAATAAGAATGGCTTGTCAGATGTGCACGGATTTTCAGGCATCCGTAGAATCAGACATGATACTTCATTTGCATAAGGTCTTAGATGTTAATGATCAAGTCTTTTAAGGGCTGTGTAATTTTGTCACCGACATATTGATTCATGTTCATTTCCCCGGAACGCATCATTCCAATAACGAAGACAATTAGGACACGAATAGTTAGATTAGATCTTCCTTTACACAATTTATTGTGAATAGCTCCTCTCATAAGAAAAGCTATTATTATATCATGATTTTCATCAGATTTAATCTGCTAAGATGGCACAAGGTTTAGTGCTTCCTTGCTGTTATTTTCTCTTTTCTGATACGTCTCGTTTAAATACTTTGATAAACTAAAAAAAACTGCAAACTTGTAAATAGATACAGGAACAACATTGCATAAATTCAGAAGCTGCTTCATGTGATGTAATTTTTTTATGCGTTTTAATTTATTTTAATCTGTCTTCTTTTGATTAAAGTGACATTACGCGCATCTTACTGCACATAGTGTATTTTTGGTGACAATTTTATAAATGCAATTTTTGGTTGCTGTGCATTTAAATGTGTTAAACTAATGATTATGCCGCATTAGTATTTGAAATTGGTGCTTTAGATATAAAAAAATCGGACTGATAAAATGATAGTTGATTGTGTCGTTGTTGATGTTGGTAGAGATTTCAGCAGTGGAAGGGAAGCAACTCCTGCATGCAGTTGTTCTTTTCTTAAATTGACTCTCCCAGTCAAATAAGAAAATCAATATCTGGAAAGTTATTTTTTCATACTGGTAGCGGGAAGAGTTTGGTGTATTGGGTTAAAAGCTATTATTTCCTCTACGCTTTTGTACACACACCATTTTCAGCTGGATTGTTACTTGAAAAAAAAATGCGCATAATGTCACTTTAAGACATAATCCGTGACTTGGAGTGCTTTGTCGAAATTTAAACATTCCCCGGAGGTGATAATCAATACGTTGGGACAGTACCGACGGCAAATGCTTCAATTTCGATAAAACACTCCCTGTCTTAGATTAATTCGATTCTTATAAGCCCAAGTTATGAAAACTGTCCGTTCAGTCTTACCTTGATCATTACTTCTTGTACATTACAAATAAATCACAGGTACATGTAAACTGAGTTACAATGAAGATAATGTTTAATTTCTTTCTTTTATTTTTTCAGGTGTAAAAATGATGGATCAATCGCAAATGTAAAAAGTTCTGATACAGGTGATGTATGTTAAGTTCCAATTTGCAATCCTTGCAGATTGTTTGGCGTACATGTCGAAAAGGTATGTACAGCAATCGTTAAAGACGATAAGTTGAGAATTTGTTTATTTGTCGAAAGAATACTTCCGTCACACGTGATAAGATTGTGTAACTCGGTAGTCTGACAAAATATTCTTCACTTTGTATGTTGCAATGAAAAACAGAATACCAAACCAAAATAAATACGCAAACAGCTAAGGACTTGCACTTGCATGCTACATTGTACATTGTAACTGCATGCTACCGCAGGAGACAAAAATGCAGAACGGTTTTCAGAAATTTCATATTTATTTAATCTTAAGTTTAACATTCCTAGATATCTTAATGCCGTGTATCCTAACAGTAATGTTCATATACTGTTGGGTAAAAGTATTGGTATCTATCGTTATTCTTCTTAAATAGCCTTTTAACTTCCCCGTAATGTTCATGTATTTATATGCCATTAAGACAAATCGAGATACATCTACAGTATTACAAACTCAACTCATTATTCCTTCTTCCACGATGCTTTTCCAATATCTCTTAGATATTGAAACCTTCTCAAATAAAGACAGCAACTGACCTTAATATTTTATATCAAACGATAACAATCTATCATTTACGGATTCTTCAGCTTTACCAACAAGTTCCCTCAATGTAAAATTGTTTTGTCATGCCATCTGACATTTTAATTACTTTTCCAGCGATTGTTTAGACAACAGAATTTCAAATCACATTACTTCCGGATTATTTCAAACTAATTTCATGGAAGCCAAAATAAAGCATATTTTATTTCGAGAACTTTTTTCTGAGTGTGTGATTACAAATCTCACTCAAAAATGTGTGTTGTATAAACAGTTCAAGCTTTAATAAGAAGGCTCCATCAGCAATCGTTGGCAGAATGTCTGTTACGGCAAAGGCAATTTCATAACACTGGAAATCAATTTTATTCCACTGACAACCTTCTTGTTGTATGCTTTGTCAGTATTAAAGAGGTACACCTACATGTACAACACATAACATACAAACAATAACTGATTTAAGAAATCAAATTAATCATAACGCAATTTTGCACAAAATGTTTCGACTTTATTATACGTCTTCTTCAGGTGCAGTAAATCATGTAATCTTCTAAATAAATATTTATCAGTACAACTTAATTTTGCCCTAGAGATTTTCTCTAAAAACGCTTAAATCTATATATTTTAATTATCTCCCTTTATTTTTGCATTAGTTGAACAGAAAAGTGGTTTTAATAATACTGTATGCCAGTGTACATTGTTGTATGCAAATAAATAGTAACACATTAATGACACCAAAGCTGAACGAATCAGCTATTCTATCCAATTTTAACACTTTGGTGAAATATTTGTTTATTGCACGGTATGTCCATATGAATTGATACGGAATCCATATAATGTACATTCCAAATATTTCAATATTTTAAAGTTTTGTCAATTTCATTTAGTCTATCCCAAATGGAGCTAAAATTACAGGTATATCTTGCAATTTAAATAATATAGCCTTTGGGAGTATTCCTTGCTTTTTGTTACTCAAGATTCTTTCGGAACAGTGCACTCGCTTATTATTTGTACATGTAACAGGTTAAAGTAAGGCGCCTATTTTTTCTTTAAAAAAAGTCTTTAACTGCGCACGTATACCTTCTACACCAGTGTGATACAAGCTGTTACATTTTTGCTTCAAGCCTTCATAATAACGTACTGAATTGAATGAATTTGCCTCCGCTAATAGGCAGTTCAACAATATTCGTGTTTTCTTCGCCACGAAAATTTCTCCCCTTAACACAAAAAGAAAAAAAAGCTTGAGGCGTCCCAATGTTATTCTACCTAAGGCGTTTTAATGTAACATTGCTTCGATGGAAAACAAGCTGAGGATATTCCAATTAAATAAAGTACCGTTTGATACAGCTTCTATTTTGTTGCAAATGAGACATTATAAACAATCAGTACATTGCAATTTCTATTTCCATGGGTATTCGATCGCTCGAGAAAGACTACTGTGTATTTACTTATCTAATCAACGCAAGAACGAAATTCCAATTACATAACTGTGCACAATTATTGGATACATATTTGGAATCAAATTTCACAGGGCTGTCAGACTGTATTTTTTCAGCGAGGGAGCGCTGGTCTGATTTGTGGCACAAAACACTTCAACAAGTCAAGTTAGCTTCATTAAACACAACATCTAGACGTTTTCGACTACAAATTAAATACAAATAGCATTGGCATTAATACACGTCACAAACGTGTAAAACTATGAATTTGTCTTTCATTTTATATGGAAGACCTATGGGTCATGCTAATTGCTTTTTTCTAAATGATGTTTTTTTTTTCATTTTACTAACTGTTTTTTGCTGATTACCAAATGCTTTTCGGTAACACTAAATTAATCTTATTAAATCTGATAAAGAAAGCATTCCTCGATTTCTCAGTAAACTGCACACTGGCCTGTAAACTGCACACGTGGCATTCCCTGTTTGATATTATTTTTGTTTTTTTCCATTATCCTGCCGTTTTTTTACAAATTCAATTGTGCTATATACTTGAATGCCGGTTCGAACATGTCATTTGCTACTTGCTATTTTCCAATTGCTTAATTCTATTAACCAATTGCTAATTGCTATTTGCTATTTGCCAATTGCTATTTGGTAATTGCTGTTTGCCAATTGCTATTTGCTATGTGTCAATGGCTTTAGCGATTTGTCAACTGATTATTTCTTATGTCAATTGCCAATGCCAATTGCAATATTCAGATTGCTTATTACTCTCTTTTTATTTGCTATTTGCTGGACATTCATATTTAATGGCCCTTTGCCACCCTATCCCCGGCTCTTGTTGCGGCCCTGGCCATTCTAAGCGCTTTAAGATCTCATAAATGATTTGTTTCTATTTTTATGTGTAATAACTCTTTTCAAAGAAGTTCTTATGGAGAAAGCGTAAAATGATTTGAATAAATTTAGGTGTTGTATTTAATCCTAATGCACTTGCAATGTAAATGTCCATTTAAAGTTCATGGCAAGACGATCTCTATGTCGTATGAGTCAAACTTGCTATTATTGAATGTTTGTATTAATTACTGCAATGTGAAGGTTTCGTGTTTATGTTTAAAAATTTCATGGAACAATTTACCACAGTCACGCTATAACAAGACGTAGACAAATAAGGTGGATTTTGAAGTCAGTTACTATTACGCAGACTAATATGTTTAGCACAATACTCTGTTATTTTCTCTTTTTGTCTAGTATATCATATCATGTTTTATTGATATGTTCGTCTGATATGTCCACAACGTTGTGTTTAACACTTTATCAAGCCCGCTGTGCGCATGCAAATGTTCGACTTCTTCAATGTAAGTAGATAAAACAAATAGCCTTGCTATACATGTACATGTACAACTGAAATATTATAATATTTTAAACGGAAAAGACTGTAGAATTATACATTGGTGTTGTGTAAGTCAAATAACACACCTAAATACATCTATGAACAATATATTTGCTACGAATTTTGACATCACTATATTACCAGATCCCTCCGAAACTGGTTTTGTTTGATTCCGGGTAGTCATGCCCGTTTTGCCCGTATCCACCGAATTTCAGTCAGTTTAAAGGCTGGTAGTATCCTACAGAGGTTTCTGTCGACTCTCGCCAGTACACGACGGAGGCGACAAACTTTGACACTATACATCTATTGTAGTGGTATACGTTTTATGTGTTCAAAATTTAAAACGAACTACTCAAAAATATGATGTGGACTTGAAAACCCACACTTGCATCCAATATGATGCATATCTGCTTTCTTGTTTATGACGTAAATGTTTTGCTCAAAGTCATAAGGTAGCTGCGTTTTTCATAGCTAAATAAAGTAAATGCAAATATAATTAAAATCTTAATGCAATTGGTGAAGTCAGGAGTATCAATTATGTTCCACATTTGTGCAAATTCGGTAGATTTGTTTTCTGTTATCCTATATGTATTAATAAATTTGTCCAAATTTCTTTACTATGCAAATAAAATCAGAAACTAGAACTTATTGCATTTTATTCATTTTGAAATTGTTAATTACCAAGCCCTTCCCGAAAGCTTTATACTTGTCTTATATTGTTACTGCTATAAGCATTGTGTAATAAACTTTGTTGTTGTTGTTGTTGTTGTTGTTTAACTTTTCTATGTCTTATTAAAAAGGCAATCAGAACAGTTAGAATAATGTTAAGGGTGAATGGCAGTCCAATTCTATTTGATATTCCCTCTTTCGTGACGTTTAGAGTGACATCAATGGTGGATAATTACCAATCAAATGCACAAAATGCTTTACTGTTAATTAAGATACTGCAGTTTAGAACATTGCAGTAGACTGATTTATAACTCAGTAACAACCAGCTTTGAACTTATTTCTCGGCATGTTTTGCATTTAAAGGTACCAGTGCCGAATTCTTGAAGGAGGTAAATCCGTGTACTTTAGATAACACGTTTTATGTGCTCTCCTTACTTGTAAGGTTTCTCGTGGCCGTCTATTCCAGCTTTACTTTATTCCCTATCCTAATAGCGTGAAGATAAAATAAATGCTCAGAATGATAATTTTAATTTCCATTTATTGTATTTTGAGCCAACATTACGTTTCTTAGGTCTGATTGAATACTAGCAACCGAGAGAAGCAGAAGCTAATCGATTTTGTGAGTATTTGTATATTTTAGGCAATGTAGTTCCCTAGACAGTATAATTTGATTCAGATAATTTTGTCAGACTAAATGGCCTTCGCTTCATAAAACCGAGGAACACTGTCACTTTTATGCTTCAGTTGCTTAATATTCAGAGTAATAAAACGCCACATTTTAGCACCAATTTCCACTCTAAAGAGAATAATTTCAACTTACATTAACTCGATTCTGTAGCTCCCTTGTTCGATAACGCATGGCCTTTCTTCCTTGATCATTACATCAAAGTGTGAGTCAAAAAGTGTTACATGTACCATTTAAAATCAACGTACATTTTCAGATCTGAAATTTGTCACGACTCCGCGAGTTCGTATTGTCTCGTCCCTCTGGTGTAATTACAAATCAAAATAACACGAACTTTTTTTTCGTCAAAACATGTACGACTCACGTCAACAGGTACAGCGATAGAAACTTAACAATACCATAACCCTGTATAAAATGCTTAAAAATATTCATTGTTTTTACATAACATTTTACTGAGCAGTTGTAAAGATATATACCTGTCTTTTGTTTCTCTTATAGCAACTTCTAGCTACGTAAATATACCGAATGTATCAAATTGAGGCATCTCTCAAGATGGACACAACTTGACTTGACATAAACTGAAATGAGTGCCTTGTTCTGCAAGGACGTTGACTCTCATACATGTGTTTCATTGCCCAGTAAGTTTTCTTCAAACAGGAAAGAAATGCAAATGTCCTAAAAGGGTTTATTTCAAACTCGTTTCGGCGGTAAACAAGTTAGGAATATTAGATGAACTAAAGTACTGATTCTACTTCGACATTATTGTTATACTGATACTATTTTGGCATCCGTGTGATACTGATACTATCTGGGGCACCTTTGCGATACTGATTTTATTTGGGATCTAGTGTGATATATATGCTATTTTGGCACCAGTTTGATACTGAGTCTATTTGGGTATCACTGAGACATTGTAAATACTTGGTGAATTGCGGTAACCAGTTTAACAAAGTTCCATTTAAGATCCCTGTGTTACTAGCTCCAATGTACATCTTTCTATTTATAATTCATTGTCAGTATGCTTATTAAGAACTGAAAAATTACGGTTTTGGTACTTTTTGAAACATATGTGTTGCCTTTGTGCTGTAGTATTAATCAATATACCAGTTCAGCGGACGTTAAATCAAATTATTTCAAGGCAGACTCATCCATTTATGACAACATTTCGTAATATCTTTCCATATTTAGCTATACAAATATTGTTATTTATGGATAGACTCGTCTGATTTATTTGCAACCTTGCTTCCATATTAGATTTATTCTTCAACACTTTATCAAGTGTGTTAGAACCTTAAAGAATTACGGAAGGTACCGATTACGAATGAAATGTATTTATTGTTTGTTACATATAATTTTAGTAAATAGAATGACAAATAAATTTTGAATGTCAGTATCACTCTGAAACATTTGCATAGCTGTGAACTCTACGTTTGCAATATGCGCGGAAGGTAGGAGGGTTTACGAATGGTTTAATCAAACGTTCCGTATAAGGCTGACGTAAAGTACTTACTGACACCGAAATTACCTTTTGCTATTTGAATAAGATACAACATGTATACACTGTACTTGCATGGACGTCTTATTTAGCTACGATTTTAATTTCCAACATTTTGAATCAGATCTTTACGAACGAACATAGAAAGCTAGATTCCAATAACCATATGTAGAACTCTTTCAATATTTTCAAGTCAAATTCGAATTCTCTCTGAAAATTGAGTATGTTTGATCAATGCGATGTAATTACAAAATGTACATTATTCTTATAATTAATTAAAGTGATGCTGTATAAGTTTTCTTTGTCATTTTACATCAGGCATAGCATTCTAAGTTTTGTTTAGTTATTGGTTATCAAAAACACTGTTAACTGAATGCTAAATGCTCCGTTATCATGGATATCGTAGACATATACATGTATCTCCTGGTTGATGTACACGATGGCTTTGATGCTCTACACCGGTTATCTTTTACGGAATCACGGTGCATCAATGCGTGTGTTTGTAAAGGAGCTTGGTCAGAAAAAATAACCTGTACTCTTTTTTTAACATTTAGATGTATATCATATAGTGGAATTTTTGGCCAAGAAATATGATATGCGTACATACGATAAAGTGCTTAAGTATTAAAACGGCTTGCCTGATTTTAGGCATCTCATTTGAATACGAAACCATTGTACAACTTGTCTTATCAGTGACATGATATCATGTTATATCACATAACAAGAGCACCCTTATCCTCAATGACGAATTCTATATCTTTAACACAAACGCCGCTGTATAAAAGTGTTTATGATTTAATGAATAAGATAGCATGTTCCAGTTTCCATGACCTGCCATGAAAATATATGGGAGTACAAAGCGAAAGTCGTTTTAATTCATCCAGCTGCTAAAAAGTATTCTATAATCTAATAAACGCGAACATGCTTATGATACTCTCTTACAGTTAATGTTTTGCTTTAACGATTTATCAAAATGCCTTAGAAACATGTAATGGAACATTTTAGTAGTGTTAAAAGTAAAAGCAACAATTAAAAATGCATAGCTGCAAATTGCAATGATTTATCCCGCTCAGTCACTGTTCTAATTATGAGGTGCTTGATTGAGCGTCAACAAAAATATCGAAACAGTTTGAGAGCAAATAGAATTATTACAATCATTCGCAGTTTTGTAGCAATGCTTTTAAAATGCTGTTTATTAGCTAATCCGCTTCTATTTTGATTAAGTTTACAGAGCACAACTGCGTGGCACTAATTGCGAACACTAATTTGTTCGTGCATATTTAATGGAACGAAACAGACACTTCGTTAGAAAAATTAAAATCGACGTCAATGCTAGCTAAATTTTCTGATTCCTTTGCGTGCATAGAAAAACTTAGTATTAAATACTGAACATTGGAACTGTTTACGTCAGCTTTATTTTGCGATTTTATGATTTTGACAACTTTACATGTACTCACGTGGTCATGATTTATCACAAATAAACCATAAAGAAATTACATTTTAACATTAATGACGCTCTGAATTCTGAAAATTGCAATTATCGCAAAACATACCAAACATTCAGTCATTGCAAATAATTCACAGTCTACTATATTATGAGGTAAACATTAATCCTCACACTTTTCGCGACCTTCTATGTTTATTTAACGAACGGTCGTTGAATAGACCGCTAGGTTTGGTGCATACATGTACTAAATTTAATTCTAATTGTATTGCCACTTCTTAACGGCATCTAGCAATATTAAGCTTCGTAATGTGCCGAAAATCCTAAGTGCGATCCTTAGATACATGTAATTGGTCCTACATGTACCTTAGTATATTCGCCAACTTCTTGTTCGTTGTTTTAACTTGAAACACGTCGTTAACTTTGGACCTGTCAGCAGCGACAGACTCTCATTTTCAAGGGAGATGTAAATTTCATTAGGCACTCCCAGTGTAAACATCACCGACTGATTTATACTGTGTGTAAAAATAAATTATTTTCAAGTATTTTTTAAAGAAAAACGCTTACAAGATAAGCAAGATCTGCTTTAAAATACGTTCTGTAGGGCGTAGATCAACATCCCGACGCAGATTTAATATACAAACAGATACATTGGCAGAGAAGACTATATGAATAGATAAGAGACACTCATTTAATTCAATTAATTTTCAAAACTGAGAAGAGAAGAGAGCATGTGGTGACAATGTTTGTGTTTCAATGCTGATACATAGGCTGGTCCCGACCAATATTGGACAATAAAGAGAGTTTGGTACGACTGAAACAATGTTTAGTTCGGATGATAAAACTATTCGTATCGTTTTCGATCAATACATGTATAATGGCGAACAAAAATAACACTTGTCACACACACTTTGTTATTTGCATAGACGCAGGTGAAAACGTTGTTTAAGGACTCATGTAATGCCATTACGTGGAACTATAAACCAATTTATTCCAAGACTATAGCGATTTTAAATGCATAAATTTCTTGTAAACTTAAACAAAGATCTTTGTACTTTTGTATTATGTCACCAAGGGCACCTAGACTACAAATATTGGAGATTTTGTTTTAAGATGTTTACCGATATTCTGACTATGATTATATACGTAACTGACGTTTTTCCAGTAAAGTAAACCTGGCATAGCACCGAAGCATTCATAATGGTAATTATCATTTATTAATAACATATATAAATTATCAACCAAATAAATGAAGCATGTTGTTGTCTATCTACCAAACCAGCTAAATTTATTGTTCATCCTTTGCTTTGCATTACAGGTTTTACCTATTCATATGTTTAATTACATTTTATTTGCAATAACAAGAGATTCACAAATCGCAGTTAGCAATCGTTTCAATGACGACCACTTGGATCTATTCCTTTATTCGAAAGAACATTTTGGCAATGATTGTCTCAAAATGTCATTATGGTAAATGTTACTTTCAGTTCGGCCCCGGCGCGAGGCAGGAATGTGTTCAAAGGTTATTCCAAATTATGGCCAGGCAAGAAATTAGCTTACATGTGTACTAATATATGAAATAAGATGTAGAATTACTGTCGCTGTTTAAATGTTATTAGTCACCTTTAGATGTCGTTTCACTTGCACAGCTACCATGTATTAAAACTATATAAGCTGTTTGTCAGTTTTAGGCTGTAGATACCATCTTCCTATATTTATCATTTACACAAATGTCGACTACACAGAAAAATAAAACAAAACATGACTAAAGTGTTTGAAGTCTTCAAGTGCCAAAACTCACTTGCATACAATGTACAGATGTCAATATTTCATAATAAAAGCAATATATATTACATATATTCAACATGCTTGTAGGTACATTTGAGTATGTTCATTGCACTTTATCGAAAGTTGTTCGCAAGAGAGAGCAAGTTCATATTATGTGAACATGTTTATATCAGTATTTGTTCGTATGATTTAACAAACACCGTGTTAACTGTGAAAAGTATCTGAAATATATGTGTACACATGAACAAATAATAACACTGTATTAAATGCCTGGCAAGACATTCATGAACGCTTCATTTATCAAATACAGAAAAGCACAATTTTGGTTTATCTACAAACGTGTCTTTACTTACCAGCAGTAAATAGGGATTCCTTGTTACACAAGGTCACTATACCCGTTTTGCATGCAGATATAATATTGGCAAAGATAATGAAACATCTATTCAGCTAACATAAATAACAATCTTCCTGTCAACAGTCCACTTAAAAACGCATGAAATTTGTTTTGTATTACGTTTTATGCTTTTCTTAAGTTGTGCGCAAATGTTAGCGCGCATATATAATGGCTGAATATGAAGGGTAAATGATAAAGAATATTTCCCTCATGCTTTAGCATCTTGAAAAACCAAGTGCAGTACTTTAGAAGCAGCTTATTCTGTTCATTTCAACAAAAAATAGTCTTTGTGAAAAGGCGAAATACCAGTGCCACATTGTTTGCACATTCTTTTAACCGTGCTTTTTACGGCACTTTCAATACGGCAACACTGACAGTTACATAAGGTCTGTAAGTTTGCACTGACATCGTAGCTTGTAATTCTCGTGTATATTCTTTAATTAGCCTCCAGTTTAAAGCTCGTAACTCAGATGCCAATAAAGTTTGTATTTTGTGATTGATTACGAACTACAAGCTAAATTACAAAGGTGTAAACTCTTAAATGGACACAATCTACGATTTAAGAACCAATTACCTGGACATGTAGTTACTGCAAATACAAATATACTTTATTTACTTTACCCAGGTACTAATAAACAACAGCAAAACATAACATACATTTGTACATGTATAGCATACGTACATACCACTGCTTTATCGTGATTCGTCTTTACTTTGAACTTACCTGAAATATATAAAAAGAAAATACATATTTTTTTAGTTTTTGTATTGTTCGAAAAACTAAGTTTGATATAAGACCGACTTAGTCACACTCGGAAACAAGTGAAACTAACATTGTGCGTTACTGAGAACTAGTTAATAGGTTGCAAATTTATTTTCCTTGAAAGAGCGGCACTCTATTGTCATGCTGGTTATTTACATTCAGACGTTGCCGTTTTGTAGTATGGCTGACAATGCTATTGCCGTTTAGAAAAACATATTTTCCCTTAAGGCAAGCAGGTCATGGCAAAACGTGCTGATCAGTTTTGTCATATATGCTACAACAACGAAACTTTGGCAACATTTTCTGAATAAAAAGGCTGATAGTACAAAATGTCACACCAAAAAAGTAAAGATTCTGTTTAAACGGATATAACTTGCCAGACAAACCATCATAAACGCCAAATACGAAAAGGTGAAGACAAGGAGAGACATATGAAGGTTATTACAATGCATCCCACACAAGGAGGTCTTGTGCAAGATTTTCTGCTCGTATATTTCCAAAAAAGTAACGTCATACTAATATCTAAGATATAATGCTGCAAAAGATAAATGTGTCACTTTGTTCTTAAATTATGTGGGTGATATATCCAACAAGAAAGGCTCGTTAAAGCAACCTGAAAAGTTTTTAACTTAGTTAAGAACTGTATAGACAATGTCAAACAAAAACCCCATGCACAGGGATAGTTCGTGATCAAGACTGAGACATTTCACATCAATTTACCAAAATATGAATAAATTGACTTCAGCACACTGGGACAGCAATCGACACCAACACTATATTTGTTCATGATTAACTTAAAGCAATATCACAAGTCATATACGTTTTCGGGGTTGTCATTGAATTTTAAAGATACTAGCATCTGCTTATTTCAGATATATTTTTACTAAAGTAATCGAGAAAGATGTATGCCTTTGCTTGCTATTAGTTACAATGCACATGTAATCACCTGCTGTTCTTCGATTATTAGTCTACATGCATTTATTATTAAAGTTAAAGCTTTTAGTTTATCAGTTTAACAATCTAAACTATTTTATTGGTTTTAGTGCAGTGTTGATTGATTTTCCTGTTATCAAGGTACCCGACGGGCTTAGCAATCCGTAATTCATATTAAATATATTTCATATGTTTGCCACACTTATAGCTTCATCGTTTTTGTTACGGAATACTACTTGTAAATAGTATGTTATTTATGATTTGAAGTAATGCAATTTGACGTCATTTGTAGGGAATCTCTCTTTAACTTTACAAGGGAGCGAGTCTTAAATAAGCTTGAAGCTTGAAGCTTTCTACTCGATCCTAAATGTCTTTTATAAATGTGACATATTGTAAATGCAGTGTATTAAATAGAAATTGATAAAACCAACTTTAAAACAATACTTGTGATTAACATTAATTAGATATCACAACATTGAATTAAATATTTAGGTAATGACTATATCCATAGTATATAAAAGTAGTATAGTCAAGTAATACTAGTAGAGGTAATACACAAGTAGTACACATATACTTGCATCATGTCTGTATAAATATACTGTTTTGCCTGTTATGTATGCACCAAGAATCTTTAGAATATATATGTACCTGAAACTTGACAGGAAACCGCGCGGTATAGCAATTTTCCTGAGCAATACGCAGACCAATTAGGCATATTGTAGAATTTACTGCAATAAAGTTTGTTTTTATACTATGTTCTATACTAATGACTACCACCCTACTGTGTAAGACAATACTTAAACAGAAATAGGGCGATAATTGTTTTTACATCACGTAGAATACCATTCTTCGGGGTTCTTATCTTACTGAACAATTCCAGTACATGTACCAGATCAATGAGTAGGTGAATAGACACATTAGTCCAGGAAGTATGAAACAGGTGCACCATCTCAAAAATTAGCTTTGTCGGACTCTAGTTTAATCCCAGTATTAAAGGAATTAAAAGATAACATTTCAGAGACATGTTTGTTTTGAACGATAAACTGTTTCTTCAGTCCGTTTACACTTCATGTCAAAACATGTCTAGCATAATCTTTGACGTGAAGTTAACCCGTTTTCTTTAGTAGATTGATAACTTGTGTAAGAAAAGTTAAACAAGAAATAAAGAGGTCATGATGGTGGCGTGGATGGTGAGGACAATAGTTATTTAGAACAATATTTCATGAGTTATTTGAGCCAAGAAAATAGTTCGAAGGAAGTCTTAAAACAGTTTAAGAGTTCGATAGTGACCAAACTGCTGGAAACAGGTGCGGTATTGTTTAACATTGATTTTCTCTGTTTATGCAAAGCGTTTATTAGAATTTCTTAAATGTCAAGTTCAATCGATAACGTTCTTAAGTAGCGAGCAAGTCTAAATTCGTTAATATTACTTTTTAAAGATCTAGCATAAGTGTCATGTCGTTTGTACATTGAGTTGCTTACTGCCATTTGACTTGTAGGTAAATAAAATGATATACAAATTTCATCTGAAGAAGATACCGTGGTAACAAAGAAAATAGTCTGTATTGTTAATTGCAAATTGAAATTACATAGACAGTATCCAAACGAATGAGTCACCTCATGTCTGTATATAGCGGAGTACATGTAGTTTGCAGAAAGATATGTCAACAGGTCAGACCATGTTAGTGTTGCTATGGTAATTTAACGTTTGATTGAATGAAATAAAATTAACCTTGTTTGCGACATATTAGTCGTGGAACCTTTTTTAAAGTTCAAAGATATTGAGATATGTAGAATTCCTCCAAATATACTTCTTTTGAGTTTTAAGTTAACCTTCTGAAGGCAAAGCGGAATTACATGACATAAACCAATTCTTGCTGAAAATATGAATGAATGTGTAAAATACTCTTTGGTAAAATATAAGTTATTATAATTGTTAAAGCCTGCAGTAGTAAATTTTATTTTTTCAAATTCACGACCAACATTTACTAGAGCGTATACTTATTTACACAGTATAAAATACGAAATGTGACTATACTTAATATTGGGCTAGACAATTATTTCTAGTACTTCAACTTGCTTACGTAACTTTGTACACAACCAGACTTGAGTGTATTGGAATGAATTACACTACAGACCTTTGTTGCGTTTAAACCGAATAGAATGTCTAAGTAAATAGAAGACCTGTCTAAATATTCAGAATGTTTCACGAACCGGTTATTTCAGAAAGACCCAAGATAGCTGGTTGACATGAGAATGCAATAGATTATACGACTTAATAAGGAATATGTCCGCGATATTGCAGGGTCTGGTAGATAGATTTCGCAAACTTTTTTTCTAACTTTAGTTTGTAAATGAATTAGATTCCAAATCTGGACTGGGTGTGATTACATATTCAATATATATATAAAATCAACAAAGCAGGCAGAGACATAATAACTGGGCATATTAACAGTTTATGATATTTATCGGAGATAACTGTATAATTAATCGGAAACAACTAATCTTTAGACGACAAACACAAAATTGAAAGGATACTCGCTCGCTCCGGTACTCCGCCTGCTCGTGACCTTCTGTCTGGTACCGTCTATGTAAATCCTATTCGTTTTATAACATTGAATCGAGATCATAACTTATACCTGACAACTTCACACACATGATGCTTCTACTTGATGCCGAAAAGAAATATTCTAATGCGATCACTGATGGCACTAGTCCCTCGAGGAACGGCAACTGTACCAAATATAACCTCATCCTGCTAATTAAGCAGTAAGAAGGGAATAAGTTGCACGATAGTTCATCCAATTTCATAGTCATTTTAGGAAAAAATGAAAAGTGAAAAAGTCACTGTTTCAGTGCCTAGTATTACAAGTTAAACTAAGCTTGTCTTCCAAAACGCTGAGAAGGCAAACTCGTACCATTGTTCAAAACGGCGCTGTTCTTCGTTATCTCTTTTACAGAAATAGAGAGTACATTGTATATTAACATTTAAAGACGAAGACCAGCATGGTAAAAAGAAGTGATGTATGGGTGTCTTATCAGCTGTCAAATACAATAAGAAACAAACATCAATAATTTTGAAAAATTCAAGAAAATTACAATTTTCAATTGAAAACTAAATACATTCTTTGTAAAAAACAAAACAAAACTGCACGGACATGAATTTTGTAAATATTTCTTTAACTGTGTACATGTAGTATATAAGTGCAAGTCTTGCTTGATTTTTTATTTCTGATAAATTGTCCGCCGTTTATTTAGCGAACGTTGAATGAAATATTTCATAGATTTATGAAAACTCTACACTTTCAAGAGAACTATAAGTGGCAAACAGAATTGCTTTAGACTTGATTGCACAATGACTGAAAATCGAATGTCAAGTATTTAAAGCTATTCAAGATTAAGTAGATATTGGTATACAAAACGGAATCAGCAGCCGAAATATCCTCTGAGATTTGTTTGGGCATTTTATTGTAACGCAGTACAGACAAAAGTTGACAAATGTTCTTTTGTATAAAGAAAAGTATTTTTGTTTGTTATGACACAAACATATCCAAAATATAAACATACATTGAATGATTATATTGTAGGTTTTTTAACTATGGTAACATGTAAGGCTTCGAATGGGAGTTTTAGAAAATATATTAACAGAATGAAAATCGTGTCGTGATTTTAACAGTGCATCGCAATATTTTTTTATTTTTATCCGTATGACTACGTACATTGTAATAGCCTAAATAAGTAGCACTTTATAATACCATAAACTACAGCATTAAGCATGTATACAATGTCTTGTTTTAACCCATCCTTATTACTGCATGTTTAATGTAGTCATATTTCAAAAAATAAAGTAAGCATTAGCGTATTACCTGTTTCAATCTAAAAGATGATTATTTAAAGAGAAGTAAGCACATTGAATGTGCAAAGAAATAAATTTCTCAGAAGCAATTTTATTTGACATTTCAGATTCTAGTCCTAAAGATATTTGTTATAGAATACCTGTCTATTTTGAAACTTTTATTGCTAACAATTTGCCGGGGAGGTTTCTGGTTTCGATCATTCACATTTTAGTAGAACTGCTGGTATCAACATAGTATCGTGTTTGTCCTTGTCGGATCGGGAGCTGGGGAAAACCAGTGAACGCTAAAGCGTTGCATGATTTCTGATTTTTACCAAGGTTCGGTAAGGAGCTAGTACTTGACGCAGGCTTCCAGGAACTAACTAGGTACTTTCTATGTAAAGGTACATTCTTGTGAGATTAATGGAGACCAGTTATAAGTTAAAATGTAAAATCACAAGCCGAAAAACCTTTCCCTAATTCATATTGTTCGGACTCTAACATTATACAGCAGTTGACAAGTTTGCTCTTGTGTATAGCTCAGTAAGACAAGGTAATTGATTTGATATTTCTTGACCGAAAGGACTACAATGTATATCGATGTTCGCTTTTATTTCATGAGATCGTCATGTACGAAAATATAAGCGCATCATCGCAGCTTAAACGACACAACATGTGTAAAATAAGTTTTTCTCATTTCCACTTAAAAACAAATATACGTAATAATTTTTGATACGTGAAACAGAAATAACGAAATTTCACTACAAGGTCGCGTAGGTATATTGCCCTAGCTTAGAACATTCTAATATATTCAAAATCCTCCTTATTATGAACTCATTCGCGCCTTAAGTTAGCGTTTTATATTCGAATAAATGATTATATAAAGAGGCATACAATTATTGAAATATTCTAAACAAATTAATTTCTTAGATCGTAATTTATTTGCCATTTCGTGATGCTCATCTACTAATAATAGTGATACCTGTCTATTTTGGAGTTTTTATTGCTCACAATTTGCCAAGAGGGATCCTGATTTCGATCATTCATATTTACTGGAACCTGCTTGAATTTGTCCTTGCTTGGGGAAATTATGGTAAGACAGCGTACAGTACTGTTTACTTACTTTCTGATATTTTGCCACTGTTTGTTATCGACCTAACGCCTTGCTCTTTGCTCCGATGCAAGCTGCAAGGAACTGACTTTGTATACCTGTCCACGCAAAAGTGCGTTCAACCGAGATGTGCGCACACGGCACACAAAGGTTTTCGATGTAACAATATAAACAATATCTAAGTCATTGATGTGAAAACAAAGAAAGTAAAATAAGTACATGTATGTAGTGTTATTTATCGAGTTAAATTTTACGAGAAGTTCCAGGAAATCAAACGAGTGACACATCTGTTGAATATGGTTAGCCGGTGTACTTTGCAGACTATGATAAAAACAATCTGCATACAGCCAGACTAGAGTGTATTGAAATACATTACACAAAAGAATATTGTTGCGTTTAATCCGAATTGAATGCATAAGGTAAATAGAAGACCTGTCCAAATTTTCACATTGTTTCACGAGCCGGTTATTTAACCAAGACCCAAGAGATCACGCTGTCATGTTGGAATAAAATGCAATAATTAAACACTACAAAAGCAATATGTTCGCGACATTTAGGGTCTGGTAGATCTATCTTGCCATGTATTTTCTAACTTTAGTTCTTAAATGAATTAGATCCCCATTCTTGGCTTCGTGTTATTAGATATTCAATATTTATA